>JAODPA010066394.1:0-21703 GCA_025585075.1 Nepenthes mirabilis | reverse complement strand
ATAAATATATATGTATAACACTAAACCAAGTATGGGATTCTCTCATCTCTCATTTCATAAGTTCTACACATGCCCTCCACTATTCTAGTGGAAAGGATAAAATAAATAGCCCACAAAGGATGAGCTTATTTTATAGGAAGAGAAACTGTGACTCAAGTAACATTTATTGAAAGGAAATGGTCACTCTTCCAAAAAATATAAGGCATCCAGCTGACAAAAATTGTCAAAGGATGAAATCTGCAACATGTGAAAAGTCCACCACAATTTTGTGTTATCTGTGTGTGGTTTTGGTAAATCCATCATTTATTGAGGAGAAATCAATGAAAGGACATCAATTCAAATCCTCGATTTTCAATCTGAGAAAAGGAAACTATAGATCTTTTTTGCTAGGGAGAGAGAAATTATAAATGATTAGGAAAACTTTAAACTGTATTTCTCAATCTGATAAGAGAATGCCATCACAAGCACTAAAGAGAAGCAGGAGTAAAGCTTCATTTCCCTTTTTCTTTTTCCTTTTTCCCTTTCTTTTGCACCTTTAGCAGGGAGTGACTAAGAAGAGTAGTTTTGTTTTATGGATCACTACATAATAACAGAAGGCTTCTGTAGACACTTTCAAACTGCAACGAACTAGTCACAAATAATGATACTCTGGTGGTACATCTATTACTATGAAAGATGGATTGTGTACTAACACCTGATATTAAAATCCTTTACTCTTATGAAGTATCTCCACTTTCCCTTCTGTTATCCAGCAGAAGGTTTTGGAAAGAACTCTGGATCGATGACCATAATTCAACATTTTCTTCTTGTTGTTCCTCACGTTAAATGTATTGGGGTTCAGTGACTCCAAAATGGTAGGTAGATGAAGAAATGAAAATTCTATCTAAAAGTGCACTCGTGGTATTCATGTGACGATAGTGTAGGGAATTTTACACTAATAATGAAACCTTTCCCTGTCATAAACAATCTACTCAGAAAGGTTACAAAAACAGAACAGAACTGCCAATTAGCTGGTGTTTACGGTATGTCTGGCTAAGAAATTATGGGCCTCATTTTATTCATTCCCAGTGACACAGTGCCTAGTAGGGTAATGATGGAGAAAAACAGAGGTTTTGTGATAGAAATGATCAGAAAGAACAAAGGAAATGAATATGGTTACACATTCGATGTGCATTTCCAGGTGCTTATTTGGGCCTTTGGTACTAAAATATGGCAATAGACCTAACATAACAGCTGTAATGTAATAGTTTTCAGAAAACAGTTGTGATGCAAGGTGCAACAAAATACGTTTTTCTGATTAACAGGAATAACAGTCTTTTGAAGCCATTAGGTGATGGAAATGGAAATAGAAGTTGTTACATTATAGTTCAGATACAATGTTAAACGGCCATTTTTCTAAATTTTTGACTAAAAGTGAGAGGAGCAGTATTTAACCGCACATTTTAGAGCCATAAAAGATAACTATGGAAGGAAGGCTTGAGTACCTCTAGAGTCTCAATAATGATGAGGCAGAAACAAAGGAAAAGGAACTATTTTCCTACAATGAAGGATGCATATTGACAATTTAGCTGCAGATAATATTTCATTTTGCATTTTAAATATTTGTGCCAATTCAACAAGGAGAAAATTCAAAGCAGAATAAAAAATTAAAAAGGTGGGCCTAATAACTATCTTAGATTTCCTTGTAAGGGTAACAATGGGGATTCATTTTGGCATGGTTTGCAAGTGAAGTAAGCATTCCAGATGAGGAAGTAGTTTCTCAGCCTTTTTCCCATCCCCCACTTCTCAGCAAATACACCAGAATAGAAGAGTTTATGTAATACTTCCATTAGATACAAATCTATTTCCAATGTTCTGTTAGATCAATAAGAACAAAGGATTTAGGACTCACAACTTTTCACTAAGAACTAAGAACTTAGGACTAGTAACTTTTCAATTTTTCCAGTATGGCGCATATGTCTCTAAGAAGTCATATGTAACATTGCAAAGTCTGTTTAATTGCATTGACTTGTTTCTAGATGTGTATGGCATGTTCACTTGTAAGATTGGCAAGATTACAAACACAAGCTATCCATAAGTTACTATGTAAACCATGAAAAAGAGATGCATATTCTAATGCATGAAAAGGTTATATTAATGCATAATTTAGATTAGAGAGTAGAGCATCAAATCCATAGCAAGTATTTTATTGCAGTGCTACGAAGTAGGTTTTGGGCATCCACTTTGTAACAAGGATAGACAGCAGGCGACACAAGATAAAATAAATTAAATAGATGGAGAGTGTAACAGACTACAGGGTTTCAATATTCAATTTCTCAATACCTTTAAACCATTGAATCTCATTCGATCATAATCACATCATGATAATAATTAACAAACAAGAGAATATTCAACAACAATAATAATAAGCAACAAAATTGCCAAGGATCAGCTATTCTCGCATTTGATTGTTCCGAGGTTCAGACATCAGCAAAGTCTGTCTGTTTTGAGCTTCAAGTTTTGGCTATTGTGAGATTCAACTGTACTGTTGAAGCTCGATTGTTCTGAGATCTTGTAGTTGCAAAGACGCGCTCCCAAGGTTCGGTAGTTATTGAACTCTGGTTATTCTAAGGTTTTTCATATTCTTTTGAGACACAACCTTCGAGGGTTCATTTCATAATAATAACCTCTTATTGAAAACATCCATGTCCTCAAGGATGAATGAAGGAAATCGTAAAGTGATTGCTTCCATGTCTTCCCAAGTAACATCATCTTTTGGAAGATTGGTCTAATTGACTAAGAGTTGAGTGATGAGCACTCCTTCCTTTGTACAATTCTGAGCTGCTGATTCCTCTCCAGCCCAACAATGATCTCATCACAATTATCTAAGACAATTAGTGATGGTTGTGGTGTACTCATAGACCCAATATTTTCTTCAAAGGGGGCATATAAAAAGCAGGATGAATTCTGGAATTATATGGAAATTGTAGTCTATAAGCTAGTTGCCCCACCTTACATTCTAATAATGAAGGGCCCATAGTACTTAGAAGCCAGCATAAGGTTAATCCTTGAGGTTACTGATGATTGCCTCTAAGGTAAAAGGGAGGTGGGCTTGTGGATAAATCAGCAAGGTGCTGATTAGCTTAGTAGCTTGCAGATCTCCTTCATAATTCATCTTAAGCACATTAATCAACAAAGGCATGATGGCTGTGATGGCACTGCAAGATGCTAGATCTTCCTTTCTAGACAGAGCATCAGCCGAAACATACTCTCTACCCTTATAATGAATGGAGTATTGAAAACCAACGAGTTTAAACAAGCCCCTCTGCTACAGCATGGTGGAGATTTTCTTCTCTAGGAGGAAGTTAAGATTTTCCTTACTAGTCTTAATAACAAATTCCTGCAGAGACAATGCCTTCACTTGGATATGGCCATAAATATAGTCAGTAATTCCTTCTAATAAGTGGGTAACCCCATATTGCCTTAATAATGAAGGCCCAGAGTCCTGTCTTCCGAATCAGTACAACCCCCATTTCCTAATCCAAAGCATCATGAGCTCTCATGAATAAAACAGAAATCTGGTAGTACCAGGACTGGACTGTGAGTCATGGAATTCTTAAGCAGCTAGAATGCTTGTGAAGCAATTGTTGACATCCATTCTTCTTCAGCAACTCACTGAGGGGCTTGTGTAAAATATCAATTAGATTTATTTGCTAACACTGTTTTCTCAACAAGAGGAACAGTAATAGATGCACATGACTTTGGAGTAAAACTCCAAACATTTCCTAAGATATGGACTAAAACATGGTTCATTAAGGCTTGGAATAGGGTCCAGCATAGGTTAATTAGAAGGGAATTACCTTGAATTCATAATGCCCATGGTGGATTCTAAAAGTTGTTTTGAAAATAATGCACCTTAATTTGATGATAACTGGATCTCAAAATAAGTTTAGAAAGATAGCCTTCCATGTAATTCATCTAGGAGGTCATCTATAGTGGGTATGGGAAATTTTCCTTTAACAGTTTGGGCATTTACTGTCCATAATTAACCTGTAAGTCCCATCTTTCTTTTGGACAAGCAAGGTTGGGGAAGAGAACGAGTTGTGATTTGGCTGAATATTTTTCCATTTCATTCTTTGAAAATGACTGTATCTGTAAGGTCTTGGGCTAATTGTTTTTAAATCTAGTTTGAGACAAATTTTGTGGTCACATCTTCTTTGAGAATATAGCTTCTTAGGTCCCTTAAAGACATCTGGAATCTCATAAGGTTGTATGCTGTATAGTGGCCCACGTAATCAACCCTTGTTTTGACCCCCTTCTGTAATCCACTGCCTAAGTTCAATTGCATCTTGGCCCTTTCCATGGTTCCTTTCAATTCAATCTATTGGCCTGCCTTCAGGAAACTTTGCTTGAGTTTCTTAACATCAAACATAATAGAACTAATCCCCTCATCCAATTTAGCTCAAGCACCATGCATTGTTTCCTAGATTCAATCTCAAATCAGCAGTGAAAGAGTGTCCCTGCATCACCTAGAGAAGTTGTTGCATTGGGCTTTGCCCAGCACCTTTCTACCACTCGCAACTGCTACTGATAGGGGTTGGTTTTCTCAGTTTTGCACCCCATCCCTCTGATTACTCTAGGATCCAAGGAGCAATGAGGCTTCCAATATCAATGAATATATTAATACTTTTTTCCCCCTTAATCCTTCTCTTGATGTCTCCCAGAATTCTGATTGTTTTATTAGAGGAAGATCCAGATAATGACTTAACACAAATCTCAGTGAGTATTTCCTCTTCTATAGAAAGCTTTCTTGTAGTTTCACTTCTTGCTTGAAAAATGAAGAAAGACTTCTCTACCAATTCATCTGAGGTAAGTCCATCAAGACACTCATCAAATTCAGCAGTGACAGCATTGAGATACTTCTCCTTGCATTTAAGG
The DNA here is from genome assembly GCA_025585075.1 of Nepenthes mirabilis. Taxonomy (NCBI): domain Eukaryota; kingdom Viridiplantae; phylum Streptophyta; class Magnoliopsida; order Caryophyllales; family Nepenthaceae; genus Nepenthes; species Nepenthes mirabilis. The sequence continues at coordinate 16,786 of JAODPA010066394.1, read as the reverse complement.
TTGGGTGAGGACTTCCCATTGCATCTTAAGCAAAGTCCAAAGGCTTTTCTTTGGTCCAGACCAAGGTTAGAGGGTCGTTGCTTTTTGTGAAAAAAACCAAGTGTGCCCTAGATGGAGGATTTGCATTTTTGGAATGCGTTTCTTTTGGTTCTTTTGATGGCTCCAAGTGACAATTCTTACAGCTTTGCCAATTCAAAACACTAAAAAAGGATGTTGGTTTATCAACTCTTACCACAGGCCAATGTCTTTAGACCACCAAGGAAGCTAGAAATGTAATACTCTTACGACATACTAGAGTTGAAATTTACCATGAAAGCTTTCAGATCTTCAAACTTCTCTTGGTACTCTTCCACCGTATATTGCTGCTAGAGTGCGTTGAATTCATCCACTATATCAGAAAGAGTTTTGTTCCCAAATCTCTTGCATATATTGCCTTTGAACACTTCCACAATTGAGACAAAAAACCGGTGACAATAATTTTGGAGCCACGTGTCAGCTTTATCTTCTAAGTGCAAGGTGGCTAGTTCTAATTTCCAATCATCAGGATTCCGGAACACTTGGAAATACTTCTCACATTTCCTTATCAATTTTCTTGTATTTTCTCCATGGAATGAAGGAAAGTCGAGTCTTGGACATGGCCATCTGTTGCTACTCCTATTAACAGAATCATAATTATGGATCTGAGAACTTCTGTCTCTGTTATCTCCTTTATGTGAAAAAGAAGAGGAATTCATCACATTGATCCCCAGAGAAAAGTTTCAGATTGTCCGGCTACTGTGTTTACCATTGGAACTGGGTCAATTTGGCTCATGCCACGCCTAAATTGCTCCAAGGAAGCAGACCGTTGCTGGTTCAATTGCTAATTCTGCTCCTCCTTGAACCATTGCAGACGTCCATGCATGTCTTGCCCCATATTCTCCTGGGTAGTAGCTTGCTAGTCTTGCAACTGATCCTCTATATTCCTTCTAGGCATCTTGTGGGTCAATTATAGATTTCTTTTGTTCAGAAAATTTTGGGAATGCTAGATATGCACCAAAGCAGGAAGAATCAGCCATTTTGTCAGAAGAATTAATGGTGGAGGGTCTTAACACAAATGATTAGCTTCTCTGATCTAATTTGTCATGAAGCATGTTTAGGACATCACTTTGTAACAAGGATAGATTTCAGATGACACGACTAAAAGAATTCAATCAAATTCAATTGATGCATAGTCTAATGCCGTCAAACGGCCGCAAGGTTTCAATATTCAATTTGTCGATAGCTTTACATCATTTGAAGAACAATATATATACTATCTTAAGGCTTCTTGGTCATTCAGCTAAGAAATACGCTCTCAGTCTTTCAATCATAATCTCAGCCATTTGATTGTAAGCACCACCTACGGTAAGCAACAAACAAGAGAGTTTTAACCAACAGCAATTCTGGATTTCTATTGTTCCGAGGTTCAAGCCTTAGCCACGTTCGTCAGCTCTGAGCTTTAGACTTTGGTCATTCCAAGATTCGGTTGTTCTTTTGAAGCTTGATTGTTCTGAGATCAGATAGTTGCACAGACACGTGACCAAGGTTCAGTAGTTGCTGAGAGTTTGGTTTTCTAAATTTCATCTTTATTCTACTGAGACGCGTGACTAGGCTTCACTTCATAGCATGCAGGTTTTAGTTGAATTCTTGTAAATCTATGCATCAAAGCAACTCATCAATCAAGGTAAATATGTCCCTATCAAATAGTCATGATTCTTACTTAACATACGCAATAGCCTATTTGAACAATACCACAATAATGACTTAGTTCTGCTTTTGACCACACTGAGCTTTTGCACAAGTATTGATTGAGCATATCTTTTCTTGCAGTGTTACAACTTGGCCTAGTGCATAAGGCTTTCCACATTGTAAGCTTTTAGTAGTCAAATATAATTAGCCTTAGCCTTACCCCTAAATTTCAGAGACATTTCCATCGTTGTTTGTGAACTCCAGCCAAAAAACTCACACTGGTGCAAACTTCCTGTTGTACCATGGCTCCTCATGTACATAATTCCATTAATTTTTGGCTGCAACTATTTCTTGTACTAAGAGCCTTAAATTCACATCAGCAATAAGAGAACCAAAACCAATTTGCTATAGAAATTCTTGGGTGCCTAACTTCAGCTTGTAGAACATTTCAAAAGTTAGGTCAACTGAGCACCTGAAGAAAAAAAAAGAGCTAACAGGAAGATAGAAATTGCTTCCAAATAAAAAAAAACAAATACAATTTTGCTATTTCTGCTGGCTTTCTTTTCCTTTTCCTTTTTCTGAGAGAGGAGTGGAACTGAGGATTCATTTTATATAATTAAGTATCATCTTGTTTTATTTGGACAAATAGTGTATCTTCTTTAACAAATTCTACATAAGAAATTTCCTGGTGCCTCCTCTTCAATGACATTAGCAGGCATGTTTCACTAACACCAGAAAGATAACAACAAAAGAATTAAAACAAAAAAAAAAAAAGAAAAACAACAGGATAAAAAAATAGAAAAGGTAACAAGATAAAAAACTAGAAAAAAAAAAAAGAATAACTATGGTCAGTCAACTCATACAAGTGGTGTTGCCATACCAGTGTTAACCATGCATATAAATGCATGAGAATTGTTGCATCTCTCAGTCACAAGGGAAGAAAGTCCATATTTAAACAATGTACATGAGTCAACTGTGCTTGTATTGTGGCATGACAAATTGCTGCAACTATGATCAATTTGTGCCAGAGGAAACATCGAATCATTGTACTGTGATGCATTATCAGACCATGACCAATGCAAACCAGCTGCAGAGTTTATGCCTCTTCCTCCAACCCAGCAGCCCCCAACATTTTTGCAGCACTGTTGAGCAAAGCTAATTTCTTGCAATGACATAAGGGCAGCCAAATGTCCATCATAATCTTTACAGTAGGCCTCTGATTCATTCCATGACTTCAAGCTTCCTATATATCTGAAGCACTTAAACCGGTTTTGGTTGTAAACCAAACTGGAAGAGCACATTTCTGTCATAAAAAAGAATACATGTTACAGCTTGCACAATATTTTCATCAAAAAAAAAAAACTTCATGACCTCATCAGGGAAGGAGAACCACCAAACTAGTGACAAGCATTCCATCAAATTAACCAAATTTTATTATGCTGAGGGGCTGAAATCAAGTTTCCGCACAATTTCCATTGAGCAGAGGGTCATGGGGAAAGAAAAGCATCAAAAGAGGGTAGCGACAACCATCAACGAAGGCTAAAAGATAATGCTTCGAACAATAAAAGTGAAAAAGGCATACAAATGAAAATTTTAGTTGGTTCAGAAGAAGCAATAGCAAAATGTTGTTGCTGTTTATGCTCCTTAAATAAGTATATTGGAGAACAATGAAGCTAATTTAGGGAAGATATAGGTAAGTGTATTAGTCAACCTTAGCATGATTCTGAGGTTCCTCCATTGTGCCTAAAAGTCACAACTTTAAATCATAGAACTTCTCTCTTTGCGGAGAGAGAGTAAGGATGCATACAATTTAGAGAAGATATAGATAATTGCATTCGTGAGTTATTATTAGCACAACACTAAGATTCCTCCGTTATGCCTAGAAGTCACAGAGTTTAAATAATGAAAATTCTCTCTTTGTAAAGTGAGGGTAAGGATTCCTATAATTAACATTCAAGGAATGAAGCCTTGTGCAGTGGGCCACAACTCCTATAAATAATGGTCTAGTATAACCTATATAATGGGAATTAAGGCTAATTGAATGCTGGATAGCGTATAATGGTATGTGATGACTAGCTGGGCAAGTTAGTTTTAGCAAGAAGGAAGCTAAATATGTAAATAGGTGATGAACAAAGTTCCTATACAGAATATAATATATTGTTTTTCCCTTTTTGATTGGTATGATGGAGAGGGCAGTTGGTGGGAATTAAAAACAAGCCACTAACCTGAGAGTATCCATACCTAGCCTACCAGAACACTATCCTCAACTCCCAGATACACAGAATATATGCATTCAGAGGCGACGGTACATTACTAACAGAGTTTTAGACTTTCCATGACCTTATCATCTTGGAAGAGAAACAATTGCTTCATGTAAAAGACAGATACATCACCGTCAATCAAACACAAAACCATATAGTGTCTTATATATAGAATACCAAGAGACAGCCTAGATTGTATTTTCAAGGATTACACAGTCATTTTATGAGGACAAACTAGTTGATGTAGCAAGAAAACTTCATGGAAAAAAATGTAATAAAATTACAATGGATGGCGATTATTGTCCATTCTCATTTCCCTACCCATGGGTAAATGGGTATGGGTAATAAGTGGTTGTTTATTACCACATAAATACAGTGCACTTGGTAAGGACAACTGGGGGCAAGCGCAATTAGATCCTTCAGTCATGAGTCCATTCTTAAACTAAGCAGCCTATCTTACCATATCCAAGATTTTTTAGCGGAGGAGTCATAGGTACGAAATATGACCCCAATCCTAATGCTAAATGACAGAGGGAGAGAAGAGATTCTGAGTAAAAAAATAACGGCTCCTCATTAACTTGGGTATAAATGGGTGAGGTTTAATAAACCATAGCTTAAATGGTGCAAGTGTTGAGGATATAGTATCTATTTAATACCCATCTTATGAGACCATTTGACCACTTATCCATCTCTAATTATAGGCAAATTGTTCTAGCTGCTCTGATCTATCATCGGTGGGTGGACAAGAATTGAAGAATGTTCACTGGCAAGAGAATGGAAGCTGAATCTGACAAAGCAAGTTGCGTGTGTGGCTCATTAAACACCTAATCCCCCTAAAAAATAAAAATTTTCAATTTCGCATTCTAGAATCACCTTCAAATACAGTTAGATTAGCAAACATAATAACATAAAATAAAGATCTAATCTACACATACCTGGATTTGTAGATTGCCACGTACAAATATAGTCTTAAACTTCACCAAGTGGATGATAAACTAACGTATGACATAACTGGATAACCACAGTGTATTTGGTCACTCAATTATCCACACTAGTTGTACCTTATCAACACTCATGCCTTACACCTTTACTAGAAAATGAGAGAACATGGCATTTTAGAGAAAACCTAGAGTGATAGATCTAGGGTACAAAAAGTCAATTTTCTTAAATGGCCAATGTTGAGGATAATAAAGAGCCATTGCACTGAAAGTTAAAAGTCTAGCTGATAATGGAGAATAAATTAGGGAAATAAAGAGAGTTATGTAGTTGAAGAGCCGGAGAGAAAGAAAGGGTCATAAATCATAAGAGTTAGACCCTACTAAATGGTCCTAATCCAGCTAGAAAATTGGGCCCTAGACTAAATTAGAAGTCCTTTGCCACCTCTCCATAAAAGGACTTCATAAAAAGACCTGTTATTAGTCCAACTTACAATTCTAATTACTTCTCCATAAACGGCTCCATAGTAGGCCCATTATAAGTACAACTTACAATCCTCACTACCACGGGCCTATACTTACTAAATGGCTTCGTAAACCTAAAATGTGAACAACTGTTTTTACCACATGTTCTCCTAGGTATAAACATGCAAACAAACTATAATGTGTGACCCTTGATGGGTACAGTCGTAAGTGGGCCGGCCCAAACACCAAGCCCAAAGATGAAAGGCCCAGAGGACAACGGCCTACAGCACAGCTACACAAAGGCTTGAGACCAGGTGGGCTGACCCAAGTCCGTCTAGCCAAGAACGGACGACTAAGGTTGTCCTGCGGGAATCTCTCTAGCTCACCAACCGGCAAGCAGCACAACGGAGACTTGCCATAACCAACCCATGCAGCTCAGCGGATATCCCCCAAATATCACCCAGGATCGCATAGCTCCACAGGTCGGCAGTTACTTCCTAGAGTATATTCTGTCTAACATTGCGCGCCACCTTGGATGGCAATTTCAACTCAGCGAATCATTCCGAAGAAGGTAGTCCCCTAGCAGAGATCTCCAGAATCGTCCTAATATAAAGAGTAACCGTCTGACAACAACAGTTGTCATAGCAAGTGCTCGAGATCGCTGAGTAGCTCAGCGCATGCACGCAGGCAGCTGTCACTAGCCGTGAACCCTGAGGGAGGCTGAACCGCCTCCATCTACTATAAATGCCCCCTCAGCCATGCAGGAAGGGGTAGGCAACCCTACCTCCTCAAGCCCCCCAAAGAAAGCGAACTTACACACTTGAGTGCCCCTCAAAGAGTAAAGGAGTGCTCAAAGAGTAAAGGAGTCCCTCTTTCCAAGGCCACTCAAACCTGTGAGCATACATCTCACCCACCACGCTACTCCTTGGCAGCCGGATTTCTCCCTCTCTCCAAGCCACACCCAACAGTGCGCACCATCTCATTCCCTAAGCCGCTCACAGTCGACCACAACTAGAAACTGTTCCACGTCGAATGCAACCAGCAAAGCTTAGCCCTCCAGCCCACATTCAATCCCCCTTTCCTCGTGCATTCATGCATTGTCTTAATACCCCCACATCTTTCCTTTCTTACGGAAGGATTTCTAACTTGAGTATCAAAGGACAGATCGGGAAGTAAGTCCCGTTAATTCTCTGACCTTTTGTTTTTAGTTGTAGTGTACAGGACCTAAGTTCGCAGTGATATAAATCGGAGGATGTATCAACCCTTAAGGTTTATTATCAAACTAGCAGTAGAACATATATTAGATCTCATCCAGTTGATCAATGCATGTTCTAATCATGATTAAATCAAATTTTTTTGAGTCCCTTTAAGATATGTTATGACTAGCCAAAGGCCTTAACAAATTATTAGTAGTGTACCATGACCACTCAAATAATGTGAAGTGACACGAGTCAAATGAACTTGTTCGTGCAATACAATCTTACTATTAGTTCATGCCCCAAACAACACTTTTGGGATGGAAAATGTCCAACCAAAATATTATTTTCATATATTTTTTTATCTTAGATATATGATTATGATGACATAATTAAGAACTTCTACTTTACATCCTATTGTAGCTAAAGACTCCTTAATCTTATTCTGAACATTCACATAGGGCATCTGTCCTTTTTGGTATAAGTGACAGCTCCATTATTAGTCACTCAGCTATCTTCATGTCTCAAACTGTACCCAACTACTACCACCATGAACACATATCAATAGCATCTAAGTAAAATGACCCACATGTAGGATAATATAGTAATGTCAAGTCCAAGGACTAATTGCCCGTCTTTTACATAAAAACTCTTGTTCAAAAACTCCATACAAGAGTTATCATTAATAAGTGAATTCAATAAACTTGTTTTCAAATGAGCATTTACACATTTGTCACGATATCGACTACACTTAATGACCATGAGCTTAGTCATACTCCTCAATAAGTTAACATAATGAGCACTAGTTTATCCACAAGGAATAACAGCTCATGAGCACAATCTCATCGTGATTGTAAAATTACAATGCTCTATTCTAAGGATTATTATCACGCAAGAATATATTAACAAATTAATACATGATAAAAGTAAATGCCATATAATAAAATTGATAAAAAAAAATATATTAAGATTGTATACAAATCATATTTCAAATACATCCAACGCCACATGCAGGGCACACTACTAACAATCTCCCACTTGCACTAAAGTCTATTGGTCATGATATCTCATAACCATCTTCTCTAAATGACAATTTAAATAATTGGTGACTCAAAGTGGATCTGCATTATAATCTAAAGAAGCAGTTTTGTTTATTTCACCCCTTGTTCGGTGAAACCATTGAAGAATACATTTGGTCAATTGATGAGACCTTAGTTCCTTAGAGCTACGCTCAATTATTGTAATAATACAATGCTATTGGACTTCCAAAGCTACGAATCATGCCCAAATAACTGATGAAATATCACATCTAAACGACTTCCTTTGCAGCTTGATTAGTTGCAATGTACTCAACCTCAATACTCGAATCTACAACGGCATCCTATTTGTAACTCTTCCAACCCACTACCACTTTGTCCAAGATAAAAACATATCCTAACCTGGATTTGCTACATTTGGGGACTGACAAAAAGCTTGAGTTTGTAAATCCCTCAACGTACGATTCCGCTTATCCATGTATAAGAAAGACATCCTTAGTCCATCTTAAGTACTTAAGGACAGATATTACTACCTTCTAGCGATTTTCACCTCGATCAAACTTATATATGCTTGTGATGCTAAATGTATGAGCAATAGTAAGCTTGGTACATAACATTGCATACATGATAGATCCAATCGCAAAGCATAGGGGATCTAATTGACTCCCTATTCTAGTATCTTTTGGGATAGTTTCTTAAAGAGAACAATTCCATAACTCATTGATATGAGTCCTGCCTTGGAATTAGACCTTTTAAGCAATAAATTTGTCACTTGATTGGGATAGACCCAGCAACCCATTAGATCTATCTCTATAGATCCTAATCCCTAAAATATCTATTTCTTCTCCCAAATCATTCATGGAAAAGCTTTTTAGACAACAAAATTTTGATAGGATTTAACACGAGTAAGATGTTATCCAAATAAAGAGTTAGAAAAGCAACATTACTACCACTCATCTTCTTATATACATAGGGTTCATCTCAAATTTTGAGAAATCTAGACTCTTTGACCATCTCATTAGAATGAATGTTCCGATTGCAAGAAGCTTGCTTAAGTCCACAAATATACCAATTCAGCTTGTGCACCTTACATGGTTTTTTATTCAATTCAAGACCCTCATGGTTGTCTCATGTACAATTCTTCCTCAAGGTCTCCACTTAGGCAGGTTATTTTAACATCCATTTATCATATCTTAAAATCATGGAATGCATCTATGGCAAGTAATATTGTAGTGGAGTTAGCATTCCCACTGGTGAAAAAGTTTCCTCATAGTCAATTCCTTATCTTTGAGTATAACATTTAACAATCAGTCTAACACACTAGCCTTAAAATTCTCCACCTTTCCATGTGCTCTAAAATTATATTTCCATTTAGTAATTATTGTAATATCCATTTTCCATGTTTGATAATCATCAAATGTAGCCATGAAATGAAATATCGGTTGAGTTATTTTGAAATTGAAGCCTAACATTTATATTTCCCTATACCTCAACAAAATCACGATATGCCATATTTGGTTAATATACCGGTCGACACTTTCCTAATAAGTTCTAATTCATTGAAAAATTATCCAATACTAATACATATCCTTTGATATGGCTGCAACCGATACCATATTTTCATCCATCTATCTAGCTATAATAAGTAATATCCTAACAGATTATAACATAGCCACTGGTGAAAAGGTTTTCTCATTATAAATTTCTTATTTTTTAGAATAACCTTTAGCAAGCAATCTAACATTAAAAGTTTATACCTTTCCATCAACTTCAATTTTCTTTTTAACTATCCATTTACGACCAAAGGGCCTAAACCCTAGTGGTAATTCAGCAAAATTCCAAGCCATGTTGGAGCCCATGGAGTGCATTTCAGATTTTATGGCTACATGCCACTTCTTTGAGTCAATACTATCTATCACCTCTTTGTAGTTTGTTGGCTCCTCATCATCAATGATGGCCTTAGAATTTTAGTCCACGAGAAGATCATCGTATCTCTAAGGAACTCGAGAATCTCTAATAGGCCTACAAACAGATTGTTCAACAAGAGTTTGTACCTTTTCCCATTCCCTTGGCTGATCAAATACAGGTTGTAGTTCTTTAATCTCTTCAAGTTCTATTTTATTCCCACTCATTCAGTCCATAAGAAACTCTTTCTCTAAGAAGGTTGCATGTTTCAAGACAAACTCTTTTTCCCAAACAAGATTATAAAAATTATATCCTAAACTCTTTTTTGGATATCCAACAAATATACACTTGTCAGCTCCAACTCTAAGCTTTTCAGTTTCTAAACATTTTACATAAGCAGGACACCCCCATAACTTAGCATGTTTAAGACTTAGTTTCCCTACTTGTTCACATCTCATGCGGTGTTTTGGATTCTAATTTAGAAGGAACCTTTTCACATACATGGCAACCTTCACCTTACGGCATAACCCCCAGAGGAGGTAGGATGATAAGTAAAACTCATTATTGACCAAACCGTGTTCAACAAAGTTTGATTTCTTATTTCAACCACCCAATGTAATTGGGGAGTTCCAGGAGGAGTCCACTGTGAAAGAATCTTATTGCCTTTTGGATGATCAAGGAAATAAGTAGTAAGATACCTCCTTGATTTGATAGAAGAACCTTAAAACTTTTTCCTAACTGCTTCTCAACTATATTCCTATGCTGCCTGAAGTCCTTAAATGCTTCAAGTTGTGTTTCAACAAGAACACATGTCCAAACCTTGAGAAATCATTGGTAAAGGTGATAAAGTAAGAATAACCACATCTAGCAAGGATTGACAATAATGTATTCATTCCAAAGAACTCTTGTTAATTCTTATCTCATTGATATGGTCTAGCCTACAAGGAGAAATTGTGCATTATTAATATCATCTCCCTTTCTTTTATTGGTGTGCACTAGATTGAAAATAGTATGTGAATTCAGAATATAAAGACCATTAAATAATGTTTCCATTCCAAAGAACTCTATTTAATGAAAAAGAGTCATTGTCTTTGAAAATAAATTCAAATGCTTCCTTAGTTAACGTCCATATAGATACTTTGTTTCTAATAATACTGGGTACGTAAAACAAATATTTAGATCTAAAGCTTTTCCAGAAGGCAACTTTTATAGGACACCATCCCACAGCTAAAGTAATGACCTTTGCTCTCTACCTTAAATTAGGACTACTTTGCCCTTGCCTGGAGTTCACTACTTGTAAATAAAAACAATGAGTTGAAAATATGCAAACCACATACTGTATCGAATACCCAATATAATGTGTTATTCACAAACATGTTAAGCTCAACCATATACGTACCAGTGGAAGGCTAGAAGCATCACCAGGATTATCATGCTTCAACGAGGCAAGGTATTCCTCAGAGTTCCTTTTCCAGTTCCCCAGCTTTCCACAATGGAAGCAATTAGTCTTTTCCCTCTAGGGGTGCCTTAACTATCTTAGGGTCACCTTTCGGCTTATGTGGCTTCTTCTTGGCCTTGAATTTATTAGCCCGTGATGTACCACCCACAAGCATAACATGAGCACCATCCTTCTTGATTTTATTCTCAGCAACTTTCAACATGTTTAAAAGTTTAGACAAACCAACATCTATTTTGATCATATTGAAACTCATAACAAACAGATAAAAAGAATTAGGAAGAGTTATTACCAATGATTTATTTATTTTTACATTTGGTTGCTTTATTACACGGAATAATTATTCTCAGATGAATAAATATTCCTCTAAATCAAGGAATAAAAAATACCAAGGTTTTTTTGGTATTGTTTATTCCTTGTATCTAATGAATAACTATTCCTAAAAAATATTACCATTTTACCCCTATTTTCAACATTCGTAATATTTTATTCCTACGTTTTGTATCCATTAATTAAAACCCTTGTCTTCTCTCGCCTCCATTACTCTTCGAAGCCCTATCCGTCTCCATCCATATATGTCTACTCTCGTCTCCATCCTTCTTCAAAACCCTCATTTGAAAACCAGTGGCTCTCTCTTCTCTCATTGCTTCTTCGAAACCTAGGCCTACAATTGAGACGCTGCGTCATTAGTACAAATTCCTACCTTATTCCTCCAACTATTACTATATACCAAGTACTAGAAAATTAATTCTCAATTTATTCATAATTATTCCAAATGAGAAACCAAATATGGAAATAATTATTCTCAATTCTATTCTCATTCTATTCCATTCCATGAGAATAATTATTTCATTCATATCTTATTTCATTCCAATAATTAAATATGCCATAACTCTATACTTAGTTCTCCATCCAATGGTACAACCAAACCATTCGAGCTGCTCAATTAAGTCAATTGATTTCAGAATGTGCACTAGAACTGATGAACCTTCTACCATTTTATCCTAAAAAGTTGTTTAGATAACTCATATCTAATAGTCCTACTTTGTTCCCCACATAACTCTTTCAAGTGGAATAATGTGTCACTATCCATCTTTCATACTTCTTTGGAGCTTATTAGACCAACATATAGCATGTCATCCTCTTTCTACTTACAATAAGTGGTGACTTCTTCGGAAGCATTATTAGGGAGTGAATTAGGTATAGCTTTCTCCAAGACAACATACAATATCAAGTCACATGAGAACAATTCTCAAGTTTCTAAGCAGATAATTAATTACCAACAAAAAATAATCATTTAGTATCTCTCACTATCATAATAAATTTCACATCCCTCTTAAATGGAATTCATGTAACATGATTAGCCAGTTGAGTCAAAGGTCTCATTAATCTAGCATAATAACCTTGGGTGCACAATAAGCAATTATCATACTATATTTATCAATAATCAGCATTAATTAATTACATCTACTTCGCAACCCTTGATCATATTCTACTTCTACAAGCAACATAATCATGAGTGAAGCTCAACAAATTATGACTTCTTGGTTAAGTCAAACCCATTATCCTTTGTGAGTAAGAAAAAACACATCCCATGAGTGTGCTCACAAAAGAGATGCCGTTTAACTTCCCATAAACATCAAATGAAATAAAGTAATATTTTCCCCATGAACTACAAGTCTGGAGTGTGCTCTCAACCAACTCAAAGATTTGGGATACTCTATCCTCTATTTGTAATGAAAGGTTGCGTAGGCATTCTCCAATGCACTTCATTGCTTATGACTTAATATTAAATGTGAGAGACATATAAGTTGAGATTGCTCTAAACATCCAATGTATTTTTAGCACCAACTGTTTATCATGTAGAAATAAGTATTCCATTTATTAAAATATATAAACATACTTAATTCTAGACAATCTAGAAATACAAATTTTTTATTTGGACTTACAATCATATTCTAACAAAATATACTAATCATATCAGGATTGTGAGTCTCAATATTACATGATTATAATTAATTGATGCATCAATATAAATCATCATAAAGATTAGAATCCCACTAGAATCAAGCACAGCAATGTATGTGAAATTCTAGTCCAAATAAATTTTTTAATAATTCAAATAATCAGAAAATCTATTTAGTTCACCGATTAAAAAAACAACTAATACCCCCATATGGTAGTGTTGGGAAATACATGCAGTGAAAAATAAAAATTCCAATTTCCTATCTAGAATAACCTTTTAATTTGATTACAAATAACAAAATGAATAACATACGATAAAGATCTAATCTTTGCATAGCTCAATATGTAGATTGGCACATATGAATATAGTCTTCAACTTCACCGGATAGGTGACGATACCGACCTATCAAATGGCTATGAATAACCACAGTTTGTGTGGTTGCTTAGATATCCACAAATTCTTTTAGCTTATGAACACTTTGGAATTGTGTCTTACAGTGATGCTAGAAAATGGGAGAAGGTGGACTTTTATAGAATGCCTAGAGCTCTAGGATACTCAAAGGTCTATTTTGACCATATTAAGTAAGGAGAATATAGTGTCATTAGTCTAGCAAATGGAAAGCCAATAGTCTAGCAAATAAATGCAAAATGAATTAAGGAAATAATGAAACTTATGGAGATGAAGAACTAGATTAAGGAAATAAATGCAACATGAGTCAAATGAACTTGTCTATAACAGTTACCATGCAACACAATCCATATATCAACTTATGTCCGGAACAATGCTTTCCAATATGAAAAATGTCAACCCAAAATATTATGTTCATATATTATGAATTCAGATATAGGATTTAGATGATATAAGAACTTTTAGTTTACATCATGCATTGACTAAAACTCCTAGACTACAATCTAATTAGTTACATAGGGTATCTCTCTTTTTGCTAGGAGCATTACGTATCAGTATCAGGCCCACTGATACTGCTACAATAGCACGATATATTTTTGTATCGGATGATACAGCTAATATATCGCCCAATATAACATTTTCAGCTTACAATTTTTAGGTTGATACAGTCAATATATTTAATATAAATACGTATTATCCTATATATCCAATGTCGATATGATAGCAACCAATACTAATACCAATACCGATATTTTCATCCATGGCTAGAAGTGATAATTCTTTTATTAATCACTCGAATATCTTCATATGTTTCATTATACCCAATGATTACAATTATGAACACATATTAGTAGTATATAGTGATCCATAGATACATAAGTTACTATGATAATATCGAGTCTATGAATCAATCGAACAACTGTTACATAAGAACAATTGTTGGCATGCAAGCAAAAACTCAATAAAAAATTATCTTTATCAAGCTCATTCAATGAACTTATTTTCAATTTGGTAATCGTACCTTGTCATAACGTCTACGATACTTAATGACCATGAGCTCAATCATAGTCAATAGTCGACATAATGTGCACTCGTATATTCGGATTACTAATGTTGTAATATCCCCTCTCAATAATCCTCTGATTATGAATATTTAATAATAGAGCTTACAAGCAATTAGGGCTCATGAGCATAATCTCATATGATTCTAGAATAATATTGCTTTATTTTAAGGATTTTTATCATAAAAGAATAGATAAATGATTTAATACATGATGAAAGTAATAGTCATATAATAAAATACATAATTAAATATTGTAATTAAAAAAATAGTTTCCCAAGCACATCCAACACGATTGACATGTGGGGCACACTACAAACAGGTAGTTTAGTTGACTATGGTCCTGTAAGGCTTTGATTTCAGCCTCTTGATTACTATATTACCTGGACTTGGCCAAAGATGTGTATAATTTTGGTGCGAACAATAACCTTTACTATTTTTTTAGAAAAGGAAAAGGTAAAAGTCACAATCACACCACCACACACGACCGCTGCCACCAGCCCAAAAAGCATCACCACCCTATCACCTCGTAACACCCCTGCCACTCCCCAAAATGCAGCACCCCCTGCTGCCATCANGGAATATAAATTCCTAACTTATTCTATTCCAATAACCAAATATGAAAATAACAATTTTCAACTCTATTCCCATCTTATTCTATTTTTTAGAATAACTATTCTATTCCACGTTATTTCATTCCAACAATCAAACGTAGCACTAGAGTTTAGGGTTTAGGGTACAACTATTATATTCGCACCTTTAAGATATATGCTTTATTAGATGGAGCTAACTAACAAAATTTAGTCCTATTTTGCCAAAAAAGAAAAAAAAAAAACAAAATAACAACAAAAAATAAAGTCACAAAAAAGAAGAAACTGATCAGAAGGCAGGAGGTCGTTGGAAGAATCTGAGCAGCTTTCGTATTCAATCTTGCATACCAATTATTTTATTCAGTAGCTTACATAGCCTTACATTGGATTAACAACTCTGTAACAGCCTACTAACTGAATGTAACTAGTTTAACAGAATACACTGGTGGTTCAAACTGACAAACTACCAATGTATGCATGTCTTCTAGTTGCAACAGTCAGGGATTTTCTTTCACATGCTGCTTGCTGATGCACTGATTGGTCATGACATCCTTTTCAGCCGTAATTCTGGCTGAGTGTTCCATAATGGGTCATAAAAATGAATGAATATTGGAAGGGAAAATAACGTTAATATTATTACCTAATAATCTTGAGCAGCATAACGTGAGTATACAAATATAATACTTGAGCAATATAATGTTAGTATACAAATATAATTTTAAGTCATTCATTCTCTGATTAAGAGTCCATCATCCAGTACAGAACAAGGATGGTGCAAATAAGACGTTGTTTTACCACCAAAAGAGGAGCACAATCACAACAAAGTTGTCAATAAATTCTTGTTCCTTACAAATCATTTGAGGACAGCAAGCTCGGGAGAAAAAAAAAATAGCAGCATAGCCACTGAAATTTGTGGAACTCAAAATGCATCTTGTAATGGCTATTTGAATATGAACTCTATAGCACTGTTTGAAACTAGGTATAACCCAAGATGCGGGGAAGGAAGAAAAAAAAATCAAAACAAGGACAGCACAGAGCCTACGCATCAAAATTAAGCTCATTTTGTATTCACAAACACACGCTCACACTCACACAACACACACACAAATGAAAGAGTTGCAAAAGCAAATATCATCGAAATTCACAATGTCAAAAATCTATTCTACATAAAAAGATCCAACAATACAGGTATTCAATTTGCAACTCCGTTCTTTCTGAGACAATAATCGTTTTAGGTCGGCTGAAATAACCGAAAAACCGGACATACATGGGTAAATTAAGTTCATACCTTCACCATCCGCCTCACTAGAAGCAAGCAATTGCCGCCCAAATACACTATGCACCTAGAAACCCCACAAAAAAATGAAGTACCAAAAACATAGCAAGAAAGCTTCAAAAATCAAAAGAGGAGTCAAAGAAAAGGCAATTTTACAGCTTTTTCATAAAATTGAGTAGCAACATTGTCTTTCCTTACCCGTTCTGATGAACGAGGAAAAAATGCAACACAAGCGAACAGGAGCAAAGAAAATTGCACCCAACTTCGAACCTCCTCCATCAAAGAAAGCTGTAAACCACACGTTAGTGAGAAAAACATCAGTAACTGATCGGTAAATATTAAAATTGACTAATTAACAAACATCAAGCACGTTTTTTATTAGTATTTCACACCAAAACAAGAAGAATTGAAGCAGTTTACTTTTACTCGGCTGCGTTTGCCGCTGCTTACTCCTGCCGTTGTCAGCTGTTAGCTGCTTCTTTCTGCGAGGGTCGAGTCAACTTCTGCTCAAACTCCCCCCTCCC
>JAODPA010066393.1:0-10926 GCA_025585075.1 Nepenthes mirabilis | reverse complement strand
ATCCGCTCCTCTTACCCGCATCCCGAGTTCGAATCCCGGCCGCGTTCACATTTTCAATTTTGCATACTACTACAGTAACAGGCCAGAAAGCTTTGGGCTGCGCCCGATATGGATTTGGGCCGCGAACGTTATCGGCCCGAATCCGATATATTATTATTATTATAAAAACTGTAGCAAAACGACGTCGTTTTAAAAACCGAATACATTCCAACGAAACGACGTCATTCAGAAACTCAAAACCGAAGCCAAAAACGACGACGTTTATCACTGCCGAAACAAAAAACGACGCCGTTCAAGTCGTCGTCTACCTTCATCGGTTTCGCCCAAACCCGACAACGACGGACTCGACCGGAATAATAGACCCGATTCAAACAACACCATACAAACACCATAAATGATGAAAAATATATGAAAATTTTGGAAATTAAATTTCCCATCGATTTTCAGTGATCGTTTGAACCGAATCTTTAAAAAAATGACTTTAGGTTTTTTCAAGTTTCGGAAAAATTCAAAAGCACACAGAACAGCAAAGGCAGAGTTGATGCCTTTCTCTGATACCAAATGTAAGATAATTATGTGGCTAAAACAACCACTTAAGTGGAATTATAAATCGACTTTTATACCTCCCGCCATTTACGTGCTCTGTTTTCGAATGTAAGATTTGGACCGGCTTTGATCTTCTGGATACTCCTTCACTCCTTTAGATGGTGTAATACTTGAGTTGGGTGCCAGGGACAAAGCCAGAAGGTTCAATTTATAGTAGAAACCATCATTCACCTCAACCATGCGTTTTAAACTCAAACCGGCCAAGAATTGATAATTGAGTTAATGGAGAGTTATCATCACTAAATGGACCACTAATACTTCAGCAATTAATTGAGTTAAACGGCAGAAGATTACAAATTGATCGAGGAAGACAAAAGGAAACGAAACCCTTCTGTAGCTCGGAAACGGCTCAAACATGCCGTTCGCGGCTCGCTCGGCTCACCGGCTTGGCAGCTTGGCTCGGCTAATGGGCCGGACTCGATAATTTGATTGGGCTAAAGCCTATACATAATCCATCAATAGATTCCACTATGTAAAATGGTTATACAAATTTAGAGATAGAGTATATGCAACACACCGGAAAACGGCTAAGAAAAACCTCTCTAGAGTAAATAAGGAAACTCTCATTCTTCTTACTCTCTATTTTTCTCTCTTTTTCCTCTCACTGATGGTGCACTCTTTTCACACATTTTACATAGTGTCTGGCTACAAAAGCCTCTGCCTACACAAGCCCTAGCGATTGCTCGCCCATGGTGATTGCTCACCCCTTGACGTTTTTCCGCTCTTCCTCCTAAAGCTCCCAGTGCACCTTTATAATCACCGACTCCAAATCTTCATCTGCTGACTTGGCAAGATGATCTGTCAAGCCATCATTATCATTTTTGTACCTTCACCAGTTCTTGAGTTTCCTGCAGGGCCATGCCCTGCACGTCAGCTGTGCATGTTCTGATCGGACAATGCATGCTCTGAAAAGCTTGTAAACCTAGTAGGTCAACTACCAGCTCTAAAAAGGTCTGCAATCAACTTTGTAGTACAGATACAGCCGGTCAACCACCAGTTGACCAGATTCCATGCAGAGTAAAGCAAACCGGGATTTCCATACCGAAAATCCATTCATGTCAAACCGGCATTCCTGCCACATGCACCAAACCATCCAAAAGCATACCTGCATCTCCTCTCACAGGCAGTCAGTTTTTCATCCCGGGTAGAATGCCCAAACCAGCAAAATGGCCATTCCGCCATTTGGTCATTCCGCCAAATGTGCACACGCCATTTGCGCAAACCAACCAAAATGCCATTCCAGCATTTTGCTCCAAATCGCCCAAAATGGGCATTTCGGGCAAAATGGCCAACCTTCCATTTTGTCCAATCCTGGCAAATCCTGCCAACCTGACAAATTGGGCATTTTACTTTCTTCCAAAATGGTCAAATCTTTCATTTTGGCCAACCAGTAAATCCTGCGAATACCGGTCATTTTGCCTTCACGGCTGGTCAACCCATGGATTGGTAATTTATTCTCCGAATCCACTTGATTCGGTAATAGCGAAAAACGTAAACCTCCCGTCATCTTCAATTACCATTTAGTAGAAATAAGGAACAAATGAGATACATAGTAATTTTTTCCGTGGAAACTCCTTTTCAACTAAGGAAAAAAATCATGGGACATATAGTCCATCAACAGATTTCACTACGTAAAATAGTTATATAAACTCAGAGATAGAGTATTTGCAACACACTTGAGAACGACTAAGAAAAACCTCTCCAAAGTAAATAAGGAAACTCTTATTCTTCTCACTTTCTGTTTTTTTCTTCTTCCTCTCACTGATGGTATATTCCTCTCACACATTTTACATAGTGTCTAGCTACACAAACCCTGGCGATTGCTCGTCCATGGTGATTGCTCACCCCTTTGCGTTTTTCCGCTCTTCCTCTTGAAGTACCTAGCACGCCTTTATAATGATCGGCTCCAAATCTTCATCTGCAGACCTTGCAAGATGATCTATTAAGCCGTCCCTATCATTTTTGTGCCTTCATCAGTTTCCAAGATTTTTATAGGCCCATGCTCTGCACATCAGCTGCGCATGTTCTGATCAAACGGCGCATGCTTTAAAAAATCTGTAAACCTGATAGGTCAACTACATGCTCTGAAAAGGTCTGCCATCAACTCTGCAGCAAAAACACAGCCGGTCAACTACCCGTTGACCAGATTCTTCATTTGGCCGGTCAACTTTTCGTTGACCAGCATTCCATGCAGACCAAAGCAAATTGGGATTTCCATATCGAAAATCCATTCATCCCAAACCGGCATTCCTGCCACATGCACCAAATTGTGCAAAAGCATACCTACACTCCTCTCACAGGCAGCTGATTTTCCATCCCGGGCAGAATGCCCAAACCAGCCAAATGGCCATTTTGCCATTTGGTCATTCAGCCAAATGTGGACACTGCCATTTGCGCGAACAAGCTAAAATGTCATTTTGCCCTTTTGCTCCAAATTGCCCAAAATGGGCATTCTGGGCATAATGACCAACCTTCCTTTTTGCCCAATCCTGATAAATCCTGCCAACCTGGCAAACTGGGCATTTTACTTTCTTCCAAAATGGCCAAATCTTCTATTTTGGCCAACCGGTAAATCTTGTGCATACCGTTCATTTTTCTTTCACAGCTGGTCAACCAGTTAACCAGCAATTTACTCTCTGAAAAACCTACGCCCCTTAACCGGCCGCGCACCTCAATCTGGTCAACCTCCGTTGACCGGTCTTTTGCCATTTAGCTGATCAATGTACATTGACTGAAATCCATAGTCGGCCATTTACCTTCCGTCGGTCAATGGAGTGTTTTCTAGACTTCCTATCTGCCAAATGAACTCCGTCATTTGTTCTTTGAAAATCTTCCGATGACAAACCAATTTATTGAGTTATCCATAAGGGAGTGACCAGACCTAATATTGCTATCAAGAGGTGGAGCTCATCAAGGTCGAGAGGCCATGAATTCTTGCAGTCAGAGGTGAATTTCTTAGCAATGCATATGCATTCGAACCTGATCAGGTTGCTCAGATACTATTGTGAGGACAAGAAACTACTTCTCGTATGAATGAGCATATTTTCAGCCACAGTACTCGCCGTTCAGAGGAGCCTCTTAGTTGGGACACACGAATCGACATAGCATTGGGAGTAGCTCATGGCTTGGCTTTCTTGGATAATCTGAAGAAACCCATCATACATAGAGATTTCCATACCTAGCATATACTTCTTGATGGAACCCAGAACCCAAAAATAATGGGTTTTGGCATCACCATATCGGGGTTGATGGACGGGGATTCATACGTGGAGACCAGTGTTATGGGATCGATCGTGTGGTCTTCTTGACCCCGAGTATTGCACATCAGGCCGTCTTTACGCGAACAGCGATGTGAACGGGGGTGGCCGACTTTTGGAAGGAGAGCCTTTGCTAATGACGACTATCGTTGACTAATCACGCTTACTCCTGGCGAAGGAGATTGTAGCGTGCGCTGGTTGAGCCCCCTAAGATTTTGATCGCGAATGGGCTACTTGGATGACCAAGGTTTAGTTTGACCGTTAGTAGGCCGCCTGGATGACTAGAATTTTATTACGACCGCTCGTGGGATACCTGGATGATCAGGGTTTTATTACGACCGTTTGTAGGCCACCTGGATGACCCGGGTTTGGTTACGAGAGGCTAAAAACACTTCTGAGTTAGGGGTAGTTTAGGTTGTGTAAACATGCAAACATACATAAACATGCACATGGAGAAGAAAATGAAAAGAATCTACAATGAGGTGACATAATGTGCCAAGTGTTCCTATATGCATGCCGATGGTTGACTTACTTGTGCCTCTACTGGAAGTAATGCTTGAGGTGGATCATGCTCCACATCCGAGGAACCGACTTGCCGCTCTGGGTTTGGGGTTTGTATGCTCCATTTCGCAGGACGGTAGAGACTAGGAAGGGACCCTCCCAATTCGGAGAGAGTTTATTTCAGTTGACGATCTTGCCTGTTGCCTCAATACTTCACAAGACCAGGTCTCCGACCTTGAAGTGTCGCGCTTTTAGCTTCTTGTTGTAATTGCACGCAACCCGTTATTAGTAGGCTGCCATCCACAGTCTTGCGGCATCGCTGGCCTCTTCTAACAAGTCCAGGTATTTCCGAATTTTTTTGGAGTTGCCTTGTGGGTTGAAAACTCAACCCTGAGACTCGAGAGCCCAATTTTGACCAGGATTACCACCTCAGCCCCGTAGTAGAGGCTAAAGGGTGCCTCACTAGTCGGTTCCTTAGGAGTTGTCCGGTAGGACTATCGGATGGAGGGCAGCTCGTCGACCTAAGAGCCCCCTACGTTCCCCAACCTAGTCTTTAGACCATGGCGTAGCGTACGGTTGGTGGCCTTCACCTACCCGTTCGCTTGTGGGTATGCCATCGAAGTGTGAACAAGTCTGATACCCAAGTTGGTGCAATACTTGATGAAACGCTTTCTCGAGAATTGGGTTCCGTTGTCAGAGACGATAGCCTCGAGGATGCTAAATCTATTGACAACATTCTGATGGACAAATTCAAGAGCATTGTGCTTTGTGATTTTGGCCAGCGGAATGGCTTCAATTCACTTGGTGAAATAGTCGATGCTAGTGATAATGAATTTCATTTGCCCCGTTCCAAAGGAAAATAGGCCCATAATATCTAATCCCTATTGTGCGAATGGCCATGGGGTCTTGAGGGATTTCAGCTTGGTAGGCAACTGGTGGAGAAGATTGCCGTGAATCTGGCAATTTTCACACCTCATTACAAACTCGAGCGCGTCCGTTTTCATCATTGGATAGTAATAATCCGGGCGCATGATTTTGAATGCCAAGTTTTTGCCGCCAATATGCGATCCGCACATTCCGAGGTGGACTTCGCCTAGGGTGTTGTCGGCCTCCTCTAAAGTGAGGCACCAGAGGTATGGGGTCGAGTAGCCACGGCGATATAGCCATCCATCGATCGTGGTGTACCACCCGACCGTCTTTTTGACCCGCTTGGCTTCGTCTGCGTCTTCTAGAAGTGCCTGATCCATCAGGTATTTTTGGTATGGGGTCATCCAATTTTCTACTCTGGAGATCAGCATTGCTTCTCGCTCCTTCGTGCTGGGAGCATTGAGAATTTTCCACATGTCTCTCGAGTATTGTTCTGGATTTTTGGCCACCGCCGCCCTGGTAAGCTGATTAGTCTTCCAGTTCTCAGCTCTAGGAACATGAACAAGGGTCATCTTGTAAAATCTCCTGCTGATCTCCTTGGCCTTGGCCAAGTACTTAGCCAAGTGAGGGCTGCTAGCTTCAAAATTCCTGCTAACCTGATTGACGACCAGTTCAGAGTCGCTGTAGACGGTTAACTTCGTATTCTGCGACATTATTAGTTACCGGGAAGTTGAGTCGGAGTGAGTATTTCACCTCAATCCCGTCTGGTTTTTAGGACTACTCCGGCTCCACTGCCGGAGTCCATAGAAGATCCGTCCACATTGAGAACCCATTCCAGTTCTTTCCCATGTTGTTCTACGTCCCTAGTGGGCTGTTCCTTGAGAATTGAGGTCGTGATTTCGACGATGAAGTCAGATAAAACCTACCCTTTGATGGCGAGCCAGGGCCAAAATTTGATGTCAAACTCTCCCAATTCGATAGCTTACTTTACTAGCCACCCAAAAATGTCAGGTTTCTGTAGAATATTGTTTAGAGGTTGGTCGGTGAGAACAATCATGCGATAGGCCTAGATTAAGCTCTAAGCTTTCAGGCGGAGAAAACAAGTGCCAAGGCTAGCTTTTGTGCACGAGGGTACCGCGTCTCGGGACTGGTCAACATTTTGCTCATGTAATAGACTGGACACTTGGTATTGGAGTCCTGGCGTATGAGAATTGAGCTGAGAGCCACCTCTGATACCACTAGGTAGAGGTAGAGCTCCTCTTCGTCTTTAGGTGATGTTAGCAACGGTAGGCTGGCCAAATATCGCTTCAACTCGTTGAAGGCAGTCTAACACTCTAGCGTCCACTGGAACCCATTTGTTTTCATTCCCCTTAGTGCCTTGAAGAAAGGTTGGTACTTGACTCCAAACTTTGCCAAGATGCGGGATAAGGCTGCTAGTCATCCTGTTAGCCGCTGGACGTCTTGGATGGTCTGTGGTGGTGACATGTCAATGAGAGCCTTAATCTTCTCTGGGTTTGCCTCAATCCCTCGCTAGTAGATGATGAAACCCAAGAACTTTCCAGAAGAGACTCCAAAGTCGCTTGGTTGGATTCAACTTCATTTGGTGTGCACAGAGATACGGCTAGATACGGCTAGATCCCGTATATGGTCCCTGGCATGCCTACTCTTGATGAGCATATCGTCGATGTACACCTCTATGTTACGGCCAATATGCTTTTCGAATATCTCGTTCACGAGCCGTTGGTATGTGGCGCATGCGTTCTTCAGACCGAAAGGCATGACCTTATAATAATAAGTGCCTTGGTCGGTCATGAATGAGGTGTGCTCCTCGTCCCCTGGGTTTATTCGGATCTGGTTGTAGTCGGAGTACGCATCCATAAAGCTCAATAGCTTGTGGCCTGATGTTGAGTCCACCAACAGGTCGATCCGTGGCAAGGGAAAGCTGTTTTTCGGGCAGGCTTTGTTAACGTCAGTAAAGTTGATGTACATTCGCTATTTTTCATTACTTTTCTTTACCAGGATGACGTTCAAGACCCAATCCAGGTACTGAACCTCCCTAATAAAGCCGGCGTCCAGCAGCTTTTTTGCCTCCTCTCGGATTGCGATTAATTTTTCTATTGAGTGGTTTCTCCGCTTCTACCTAATGGGCTTGCGGTCGGGATTGAGGGCCAACTTGTGGACCATTACTTCGGCCAGAATCCTGGGCACGTCTGCGAGAGTCTATGTGAAGATGTCACCGTTCTGCTGTAAGAACGTGACCAGCTCGTCGCGCAGTGTCCCGGTGATTGAGCTGCCAATCTGTACACATCTTTACAAATTTTTTGGATTTAGTGGGATCGATCGGTTACCTCTCTGGACTGTGCTTGCTGTAAAGTTGCCCCGTCTTGATGGTCTAGTTCTCCTGCTGATCTTGTGCTGCTACTCAGGGTGATCTGGGACATATAACATGTCCTCCCAGTGATCTGGTCACCTAGCACTTCACCTATACTGCAAGCTGTCGGGAATTTTATTTTGAGTTACGGTATTGAAGTGACGGCTCTGAATGCTATTAGACATGGGCTGCCTAGTATGGCGTTGTAAACGAAAAACAGGTCAACTACCAGGAAGGTAAGCGTTTGACTTGTTCTTGGATATGAACCTAGAGTTACTTCTAGCTGAATCGTCCCTTGAACGGGCACGGGTTCATTGTCCAGGCCATATAATGGGCCTTCAGCAGGCCTTAATTGACCCTTTTTAGACCAAGTTTAAAAAATGCATCCAGGTAAAGCAAATCGCGTGAACTTTCATAATCAACAAACACTCATTTCAGCTGGTAGTCGATGCTACTATCTAAAATGAGGGCAGAAACAACCAGGGGATCTGCGTGGGGAGAAATTACATGCTCGAAATCAGTTTTACTAAAACTAATGATGCTGTTCTCGGTGCGTTGCTTCTTCTTCCTAGCGTACTGCTCTCTGTGGTCCATCGGAGTCTTGGCAGGCCGAGTTGTAATCATGTTGACTACTCTTATCATTACCCGATTCCTTGGTGGGGACGATTCTGGACCTCTACCGACTGCCATACCAGAGCTCTGACTAGGATCCTTGATGAACCTGGTGAGATGGCCTCTGCGTATCAGCTCTTCTATCTTCATCTGGAGTGTCTTGCAGTCCTCAGTGGAGTGTTCGGGAATCAATGGAAATCATAGTACTTGGTTGGATTTCCTCCTTCCGCCTTCTTAAGTGGCTTGGGCCACTTGGGGAACTTCTCACCCCAAATCTGCATGAGAATGTTCGAGCGCGTGTCTGTTAGGGGCGTTAGGCTGATTGGCCCGTAGTCTGTGTGCTCTGTTGGCCCGGTTCTTTGGTGCTTTTGTCAGTGGTGTTCATCGCCGCCGTGTTTCCTCTTTCCTTCAGTGGGAAAAAGCGAGGCTATTTGGTCCGCTCAGATCGTTTAGCCTCGTTGGCCTCCTCCACTACTGCGTAGGCCCTAGTGAGAGATTCCACTTTCCGAAAGGTCTGTAAGTTTTTATGTGCCAGGTGTCTAAAGAAGTCTCCATGCATCAATGCCAAGATGAAACTACTTAGTTTTATTTCCTCCGTGAGTTGGGGAATCCACCTAACTTCTACCACAAAGTGATTCAGAAACTTCCGTGGGTTCTCCCCATACTTCTGCTTGATGTGCGATAGATGCCAAGGCTGTTTTTCCTTCCTGCGGCTGGAGATGTACTATGATAAGAAGAGATCTGTAAGCTCCTAAAAACTTCGGATTGAATCCGAGGGGAGATGATGGAACTAGATGCGCGCATCTCCTTTTATGATGAGCGGGAAGCAATGGCACATGGTTACATTCTCCAGCCCCTATGGACCCAGATGGGTGCGAAAGTGGGCGAGATGATCAACGGGTTCAGCACTCTTATCATACGAGTCAAGGGCTGCCATTTTAAATTTTGCCGACATGGGATGGTTTAAGATCTCTGCTGTGAAAGGAGATCTGTCAATATTGGTTGTGTGCTCATCATCTTTGAAGACACGGTTTCATATTTTTTCTAGTCTCGGATCTGCTTGAACGATATTACCAGATCTTTTGGAGTTGAGATATGTCATCAACTCTGTTCTTTCTCTAGTTTGTCCAGCAGCCGGGCGGCTGCTATCACCAGTAGATCTAATGACTCGGGAGACTCCCTCTTGAGCCTGGGGCCTAGATTCTACGCGAGAATATATGAGGTTCCTTCATTTCGGACTTTCCTATGGGGTCACGCTGATTCCCCGCCTCTCACACCTTAGATAACTTTGAGCATGTGAGGACTTCGGTGCTCGAATGTTGGTTGGTCTTCAGGACCTTTTGGTCGGTCCTTTCTTTCTCTAGCCTCCTCGTTTGGATGCCAGTGCACGGACCGCTGCCGGTGCAACCCCCTGCCGCGCTTGCTTTTGGTGAGAGTAGAGTATCTGAAGTATCCTGTTGGTGTATAGCGTATGCTCCGCCAGGTTTTGAAAGAAAGGCGCTGGAGCCCTGCTGGCCACCCCATTGACCATGACTCTAATGACGTGGTCCTGGTTGGGCGAGGCCACATCTATGGTTGGCTTGCTTTCTTGTGCCCTTGTGTTCACCATTTCGCTTGAGGGTATTGGTTGAGAAGGGTTTCTGGAAAACGTAGCTGGCTTTTTGTAAGCGTTTCCCATAGACGGCGCCAATAATGCGTCCTGCAACTAAACTTCGAACGGGTTCTGGTTGTGTCGATCTTTGAATCTGACTCCGTCCACCGAATCTGGGTCCTGCACACCACTAAGACAAATGAAAGGTCAGGTGCCGGCGGAATGTTATCCTACCGAAAATACTCCGACACTCAAATCAGTAAATAACCTTCTAAGAATCGAAAAGGTAGAAGAAAGAATGTAACGAAGGTGAGAAGTAAAGAGTGTTTGTAGGAATGATTTGGCTCTTACTGGGAGAGGTTAATGCCGTTCGTGAGGAGCGTTGATTCCTAACTTTCGATTTTTGGGGACCGTGGTGATAGGAAGTATTGGGAGTGTCGACGCCCTAAAAGCGTGAGAGCTTGAGAGGATGTTGGGCTAACTCTACGGGATTCATCCGAAAAAAGGAACATTAATGTTGGAGCAATTCGAATAAGTATGCATGTGTTTGTTCTCTTTCAGAGGGCATGCCTGAAGTGTTGGCTCCACGGCCTTCTTATAGTCGAGAGGTTGAGAATCCTTCCTTAGGAAGGAGGGTGGGGATTTCAATACTCTAGTGGAACAACATCCATTCGTGGCGCTGGCATTCATGGTTGTAACGGCTCCTTGGGAGGTTCTCCTTCCTTCTGTGCTTTGTAACGGCTTGGGTTTTACAGCAGATAGGAGAGAGAATCCGGCGTTTTCCTCATTGGGTGAGTGCTGAATCTGCTGGTGACCGTTACTGTGGAAGTTTCCTTCTAGGGAAACGCAAAATTAGGGAAGAAAGCTACCGCATGTCATACTAGGCCTGGCCCATATAAGGCTTATTCGAGGGGAAGCTGTAGATTTGACCGTCCCTAGAGCCAATCGTTCGTCCTTATGTTGGATTTCATTGGCCTTTTGTCCGGTCAACGGTTTTTGTTGAACGTCCAGGCCAATGCGTGGGTTTGTCGTGGATTTGGGCCGTTTTTCTTTTTTGGGTCAGTCCACTATGAGAGTACCCATCAATTAAATATATAGATAATGAAAACGTAGCTTCTACA
>JAODPA010066392.1:0-10926 GCA_025585075.1 Nepenthes mirabilis | reverse complement strand
TAAAAAATAATTTTGTTACTAAAATAATATCCTAAAGAGAGCTCAGGGAGCATAACGCCAGGAGACAATCCGGAAAGAAGAAATCTCCGATACTCTCGGGCAGAAAATAAAAACTCAATCCAAGAGCGAGCCTCCGAGACTACTAGATCTGCTGGAGGCAGTCGGCCAGCTACTGGACCCTCCGGGTATAAAACAGATTGAGGGCTTACCTCAACTCTAAGAGATCTGCCAACGCTGCTCGCGCAGATCCACGGGTGGATAAGATTCGGAACCGTGTGTTTAAGGACGATTAGCACGCTGTTGACCTTGACAGATCTCCTTTCACAGTAGAGATCCTAAATCGTCCACTGTCCAACGAATTCAAGATGCCTTCTCTTGACTCATACGATGGGAGCAGTGATCCAATTAACCATCTTGATCACTCCCGCACCCATCTGAGTCTACAAGGGTTGAAAGACTCAGCAATATGTCGCTACTTTTCACTCACGCTGAAGGGAGATGCCCGCATCTGATTTCATCACCTCCCTTCAAGCACCATCAGTAGCTTCCGAGAGCTCACAGATTTCTTCCTGACTCAGTATGCCTTGAGCCGATGGAAAGAGAAGTAGCCGTGACACCTCTCCCATATCAAGCAGAAGTCAGGAGAGAACTCACAGAGATTTCTGGACCGCTTTGTGGCAGAGGCCAGGTGGATTCCCCGGATCACTGAAGAGATGAAACTGGACAGTTTCATCTCCTCGCTGACCTACGGGGACTTCTTCAAGCACCTACCCCACAAGAATCCCCAGACCTTCCGGGAGGTAGAATCAATCACCTGAGCTTACGCAGCGGCAGAGGAGGCCAATGAAGCAAAACGCCAAGAATGGGTAGATCAGCCTCGCTCATTCCCTAAAGCGGAAAAAAGAAAATATAGCGGTGGTGATCACTCCCGCCGAAAGTAGCACTAAATTGGGCTGTCAGAATGCAGAGATTACTTGCCCATCAGTTTTATACCCCTGACAGACACGCGCTCAAATGTCTTTATGCAGATCCATGGAAAAAAATTCCTAAAGTGGCCAAAACTACTAAAGAATGATACCGGGAACCAGTTGAAGTACTGCGATTTTTACCGCTCTGCTAGACATTCTACTGAATATTGCAAGACGTTGTAGAGGGAGATTGAGGAGCTGATTCGCAGGGGCCACCTCACCAAGTTCGTCAAGGGCCCTGGGCAGCGTTTTAGAGCAGCTGGTGGAGAAGGCCAGGAGCCATCTCCTCCCCGAAATCAGGTTGCGGTAGGGGTAGTTAATATGGTCACCATCCAACCTGCCAAAAATCAAGCCAACAACAAGGAGTAGCAGATTGGGAGGAAGAAGCAGTGCACGGCAGACAACATCATTAATTTCAATGATGATGATTTGACTCATGTAATGACCCCCCATGTTGACCCCCTTATTGTATCCACGCTCGTTTCAGACGGTAGTGCCGACTACTAGTTGAAGCAAGTGTTTATTGATAATGGTAGTTCAAAGGACTTGCTTTACTTGGATGTATTCTTTAAACTAGGCTTAAAAAGAACGAATTAAAACCTGTCGAAGGCCCATTATATGGCCTTGACAACGAGTTAGTGCCCATCCAAGGGACAATCCAATTAGATGTCACTCTGGGCACGTATCCAAAAACAGCGAGTCGAATGCTCACCTTCTTGGTTTATAACCTATCGAATGCCCATTAAAACCTGTCGAATGCCCTCTGTTTATAACGCTATACTAGGCAGACCATGCTTAACAACGTTTGAGGCAATCACGTCGATTACACACCTCAAGATGAAGTTCCCAACGCCTTACGATGTAGGAGAGGTGTTCGGCTACCAAGTTACTGGGCAGACATATTACATGTCTCAAATTACCCCTAATGACAAGACTAGAATAGTTGGAGAACTCAATTATCAAGATGAGATAACCCTACAGCAAGCGTAGTTTAGTGAAGCCACAGATCTAATCCCACTGAACCCGGAAGAACCAGAAAGATGCGTACAGATTAGCGACTGACTCGCCGGAACACTGTGCAATGAATTGATCGCGTTCCTGTGACGGAACACTGACATTTTCACATGGGCTCCAGCAGACATGCTTGAAATTCCAGCTGAGGTGATAGTCCACAAGTTGTGCCTCAATCCCGACCGGAAGCCTGTCAGACAGAAGCAAAGGAACCACTCCATAAAAAAACTGAACGCCATTCGGGAGGAGGTGAAGAAACTGCTGGACGTAGGATTTATTAGAGAAGTCCACTATCCGGATTGGCTCTCTAACGTCGTCCTAGTAAAGAAAAGCAATGAAAAATGGCGGATGTGCATCGATTTCACTAACGTCAATAAAGTCTGCCCAAAGGACAGCTTTTCCCTACCCAGGATTGACCTCCTGGTTGACTCGACAGTCGGACATAAGCTACTAACTTCATGGATGCCTTTCGTGTTACAACCAGATCCGAATGAGTCTGAAAGATGAGGAGTATACTTCGTTCATGACAGATCAGGGTACCTACTGCTACAAAGTGATGCCTTTCGGACTGAAAAATATTTAAGCAACCTATCAATGACTAGTCAATAAGATGTTTGAAAAACAGATTGGTCACAACAAGGAGGTATACGTCAACGACATGCTCGTCAAGAATAGGGTCACCGACGACCACATTCGTGATCTGGTAGAGTCGTTTGAGGTGCTCCGCAAGTATCACATGAAGCTGAACCCCACTAAGTGGGTCTTCAGGGTAGCCTCTGGTAAATTTTTGGATTTCACTGTCTCCCAACGGGAGATTGAAGTAAATCCAGAGAAGATTAAGGCCCTCGCAGACATGGCTCCCCCGCGGAGTATGAAGGACGTCCAGCGATTAACTGGACGGCTAGCCACGTTGTCCAGCTTCCTTGCAAAGTCTGGTGACAAGTACAAGCCCTTCTTTAAGGCCCTAAGAGGGACAAAATCTAACGGGTTTCAATGGACAACAGACTGCCAGATAGCCTTCAATAAATTGAAATAGTATCTGCCCAGCCCGCCATTGCTAGTGTCGCCCAAGGGTGGAGAAGAACTGTATCTTTACCCGGTGGTGTCGAAGGTATCTCTCAGTTTCGTTCTCGTACGCCAGGATACCGACACTCAACGACCAATCTACTATGTGAGTAAAACGTTGACCGGCCTAGAGACCCGCTACTTATGTGCAGAAAAGCTAGCCTTAGCACTTGTATTCTCTGTGCGGAAGTTAAGGCCATATTTTCAGGCGCACCGCGTAGTGGTTCTCACTGACTAGCCTCTAAAAAATATACTCCAGAAACCCGACATTTCTGGATGGCTGGTGAAATGAGCTATCGAGTTGGGCGAGTTCGACATCGAATTTTGACCCAAACCTGCTGAAAAAACGCAAGCTTTGGCCGACTTCATTGTTGAGACCATGACCCCTATTCTTGAAGAACAGCCCGCAAAAAGCGCGGTGCAGCTTGATGGAGTTCTAGAATGGGTACTTCACGTAGACGAATCGTCAATGGACGCCGGCAATACTGCTGGAGTGGTCCTCACGATCCCAAACGGGTTTGAGGTGAAGTATTCCCCCAGACTCGATTTTCCGGCAACCAACAACATTACCGAATACGAAGCCTGGTTAGCCGGATTACGATTAGTAAAGGAATACTCTGCCAAGAGGCTAGCGGTCTACAGCAACTCCGAACTGATCGTTAACTAGGTTAACGGAGACTTCTAGGTAAGCAACTCTCACCTGGCCAAGTACTTGGCAAAGGCGAGGGAGGCTACCCAGGATTTTGACAAATTAACCCTCGTTCATGTTTCCAAAACTAAAAATTGGAAGGCAGATCAGTTGGCTAGAGCCACTGCAGCCGAAAATATAGAACAGTACTCGAGAGATATGAGGGAGATTCTAAACACTCCCAGCATAGAGAGGCGGGAGGCGATGCAGATTTCCAAAGCGAAAAATTGGATGACGCCCTACTTTAGCAGTTTGGTTGACGGATCATTGCTAGAAGACGCAAGGAAGGCTAAGCGAATAAAAAAGACAACCGGCTGGTATACTGTGGTTGATAGGCGGCTATATCACTGTGGTTACTCAACCCCATAACTCCAATGCCTAACTCCCGAAGAGACTGACTACGCCTTGGGCGAAGTGCATTTTGGGATTTGTGGAGCACATATTGACGGAAAGAACCTAGCCTTCAAGGTCATGCGACAGGGCTACTACTGGCCTTCGATGAAAAAGGACACGCTCGAATTTATGAAGAAGTGTGAAAGTTGCCAACTTCACGGTAACCTTCACCGCCAGCCGTCCGCTGACCTGAAGACAGTTCAGGCCCCTTGGCCCTTCGTGCAATGGGGGCTTGAAATTCTCGGCCCATTTTCCATTGCCACGGGGTAAAGGAAGTTCATCATCGTGGGCATCGACTATTTTACCAAGTGGGTTGAGGCCATCCCATTGGCGAGAATTACAGAGCACAACGCTCTTGAATTCCTTCTCCATAACATTATTTGCATATTTGGCATTCCAGAGGTCGTCGTGACCCATAACGGGACCCAATTTTTGGAAAAATGTTTCACCAAGTATTGCACCAGCCTTGGCATCAACCTGGTCCACATTTCAGTGGCATACCCCCAAACGAATGGACAGGTAGAGGTCATGAACCGAATGCTACTCTACGGGTTAAAGACCAAACTGGAAGACGCAGGGGGATCATGGGTAGACGAGCTCCCCTCAGTTCTCTGGTCTTACCGGACAACCCTAAAATAACCAACACGTGAGACGCCTTTCAACTTGTGTTACAGGACTGAAGCAGTAATCCCGATCAAAATCGGGCTTCCAAGTTTTAGGGAGGAATCGTTTGACCCATAGGATAACTCTCAAAAAATCAGGAAACACCTAGACTTATTAGAGGAAGCTCACGACACCGTCAGAATACGGATAGTGGCCTACCAACATCGAATCGCCCGATACTATAACAAAATGTTTAAGGCGAGACAATTCGATGTTGGAGACTTGGTCCTATGAGGTGTCCGGGCCACAGGCATGCTGGCCGGCCACAATAAGCTTTCCCTTAATTAGGAAGGGCCTTTCCTAATCTTCACCGTCCTGCGAAACGGAGCGTACAAGCTCCGAAACCATGACTGAAAGTTGGTCCCACAAATGTGGAATGCGACCCACCTCAAACGTTACTTCCAATAAGGGACCCAGGTATGTATTTGCATTATTGTGTGTACGCATTCGCCTGCTTGTTTTAATTTGTCAAAATGAGAGTTTCCTTAGTATAGCGCCTTCCCTTTCCTGTGTGCATGTATATATATGTGTTTGCTTTGCAGGTTATCCGACTTAGAATGCCCCTAACTCGGGAGGGTTTTCACCATCTTGTTACTAAACCCTGGTCATCCAGGCGGCCCATAAGTGGTCGAACATAAATTTTAGTCATCCGAGTGGCCCATTAGCGGTCGTATTTAAATCCTAGTTATCCAAGTGGCCCATAAGCGGTCTAGTATAAACCTCGGTAATTCGAGCGGCCCGTTAGCAGTCGTATTAAACCCTGCTCATCCATGCGGCCCATAGGTGGTCGGATCTAAACCTTGGTCATCCAAGTGGCCCGTTAACTGTCAAAATCTTAGGGGCCTAGCACAGCACATGCAACGACCTCCTCCACGAGGAGATAGCGTGATAAGTCAATGATGGTCGAAGGGAGAAAAATTCTTCTCTAAGGCTAGCCGCCCAAGTCAGCACTTGGGCTGCGCCACCAAACTTCACTCACAAGCCGTCACTACTAGGCCGGCTAACACACACAGTCGCCGAGAAAAAAAAGCCTAAGGATTTAACTCCTTTGGCAGCAATGCAATGGCCACTAGCCAACTAAGTTGGCCGTCTAACACAGCAAACATGCAAGCACAAAGCAATAAAAAGAAATAGACACAAAGTGAAAAAATTCTCATTTTATTGCTTTCAAATGCATTACAGCATACATAATACAAAGGAAAAATCAAAAATTGACAAAAGGCTAAGGAGGCAGCGCCTGACCGTCTCGCGGATCCCTCACGAGACTTGCGCGGGTCTGGGTGGACCTGTTTGACATATTAAGCAGGTCCACCAAAAAATTATGGTCAATAAGCCGCACAATACGCCGACACATATTGATCCCTTTCCACATCCGCGACCACATCAACTGCTCCATCTCATGGGGGCGTGTCCGGAGGCTCAGGTGGTTCTCCAGCTCCGTCAGCTGCCCTCCAAGCTAGTTAAGACGCCCAATGATCTGCTCGTTCTCCTGCCGTAGCTGGGCATTCTCCTCTTTCAGACTAGCATTCTCGGCCTCTATATCGGCCAGAACAGTCTGTAAGGCGGCTACATCCGATCGGTGCTCTGCTCCTAAAGCCGCCAGCTTCGCGTCCAAACAGGCAATCTCTGCCTCCCTATTAGTGATCACTCGGTCCTGCTGGTCAATCACCTTTGCAATGGCAGCCAGCACATTCTCCTGCTGCACCAAAGAACAAAACAAATCAGAAATTCTAAAGGAGGTGTTATACAGAAAGCATCATAGAAAATTATACCTCCCAGACTCTCCGTGTCGGCCTCTCAGGTCTGGCCTCCAAGTCTAGCTCCAGTGACGGTGGGCAAGAAGCAATGCCCTCATGAGCGGAGCTGACGGCGGCCTCTTCCAGGATCTCCTCCAGGAGCCCCTCATCGACGTCATCCACGGCGGCAGCAGGCTTCCCAGCAATGGCCTCCACTGTGGTCGTTGGAGGATTAAGGTCAACCACCGGCTGCTCAGCCAGCATCTGCATGGCTGGTGAGTCGATAGATGGCTCCTACGCCTCTGCCGACGGCTCACAGGCTAGCTCTGAAAAAATCTCCGTTTGCACCGCCCGAAGAACCACCTGTGGCACATGCTGCGCCAGAATGACGCCTTCGCCCCTAGTTTCCGGCAGGTCCTCAAACGACTTCTCCATCCCAGTGGAGCTGTCGGG
The DNA here is from genome assembly GCA_025585075.1 of Nepenthes mirabilis. Lineage (NCBI taxonomy): Eukaryota > Viridiplantae > Streptophyta > Magnoliopsida > Caryophyllales > Nepenthaceae > Nepenthes > Nepenthes mirabilis. The sequence continues at coordinate 3,949 of JAODPA010066392.1, read as the reverse complement.
ATCGCTGCAAATCCCGACAGCGATATAGTCGGGCCGCGAAGACGATGAGGAGGGCGTCTCCACTACCATCCTTTTGGGCCTTGGGCCAATGAAGTCGTCATCTGTTGGACGGGGATGGATAAGCAAGCCCCTGGACTCCTCCGGTCGCATCATCACCACCGGTGGCGGCGCCTTAAACTTCTGAATAGGGGAAAGTAGTCCCTAATTCACTTTCTTGGTCTCTACCTTAGAGACCTAGAAATCTTTCTTAAACTCAAAGAGATGGGCCTTGACCAGTTTGGTCAGCCACTCCAAGGATGCCGTCTCCACCACAGACGGCGTCCCTGTATAAACCTTCGACACCTGACCCCAATCCCTTGCCAAGGGTCAAGTTTTAGTCACCCTCACAAAGAAGAATTGATTCTTCTAGTTCTTCAGTGAGTCGTAGATGGCAGTATTAACCTTTAAGCCACTACATGGAATCAGGGAGATCCACTTTCCTCCCTGGTTTATCTTGAACGACCCCTTCACCATAGACATCGTCAGCCGCCTAGAATGCTTACGGAGAAAGATATAAAAGGTGCAAATATACCATACAGTATTGGCGTGGAGTTGGGCGATGGGAACACGCAAAGCTTGGAGAATCGACTGTAAGTCGTCCGAAAGAGAAAGACGGAGACCACTCCTCAGGTGGGCTTCATACGCCATTACGTGTTCCGTCGGCGGAGAGAAGGCCCTGTCGTCCTTATCTAGAACCCTCTACGCGATATCTTTGGGGATGTTGAACTCAACGCACAACTCTTTTACATCATTCTCCTGAAGAACAGAAAGGATATCGGCGACAGAGGTCAAAGCCATATTCACAGAAGAGCTAGGGTTTCGCTTTGGAGTGAAAGAAGGTTGAAGATGAAGAAGTAGAAGCAAAAGGCGTGGAAAATGCAAATGTAGATGAGGAAAACTTAAACGGCAATGTGTGAAACACCTTAAACCTCCTCGAGAAAGCATGCCATCATTCTTTCCACGTGTCGCATCCCAAATGGGCCTCTTTTGAAGCAAATCCTCTGGCGCATTAATGGCCGAGATAGTGGTTTAACCATGAGAAGACACATGTCCACTTTAACCTAACAGGCCAACTAATGGCCATGCGTCACTCAGAGCTCATAGAAAGTTCTCCGAAATCTGGCCAAAGACAGTCAACAGATCCGGTCAACTTTCTTCTCCGGATCTGACTATAGACGGTCTACAGATCCGATCAATTTGTTTCTCCAAATCTAACCAAAGATGGTCCGGTTGACTTTCTTCTCAAAATCTGACAAAAACGGTCAACAGATCCAGTCAACTCTCTTCTCCAGATCTGACCAGAGACGGTCAACGGATCTAGTCAACTTTCTTCTCCAGATCCGACCAGAGACGGTCAACAGATTCGATCAACTTTCTTCTCCGAATCTGACCAGGACTGTTAACAGATTCGGTCAACGCTTCACCCTTTCGTCGAGTCCTCTAGAATTTTCAAGCAGCTAAGAACAATGAGGAGCATCCCATCATAAATATGTCGGAGGCCAGAATTCTAGCCACCGGTATGAGGGGTTAGTGATGGATATACTGTAAATGGGCTGGCCCAATAGTCAGAGGCAATCCAGATCCACTGTTGGACGGTCAACATTAGCCCAACAAGAAATGATAGCCGAATTCCTGAAAGGCCCAAACACGTATCAGATAGTCAATGACCAGCGTTGACCGATTGAGGCAAGGCAGGCTGCCTACTCGCGCTCAGGATGGTCAACCCGTGCGTTGACTGGTATCACTGTAGTAACAGGCCAGGAATAAATAGGCTTTTCACGAGCTTGGCCCACTTGGGCCCATACTCCAGCAGGAGGTTAGCAATGGCTCTTTTCCTACCCTACGCCTCCCGTAATTCTAGCCAACTCCAAAAAAGGACACTGACAAGATTGCCGCCTTTCCCATAAGGAAGGCGCCAAATCTTGTCAATTCTTACCAAGTGGAGCCTTCTAACGGTAATATACTCGAAAGGAATGCAGGAAATTTGGAAAGCGGCTACCCGTTAAAAAAGGAAACAATCTCAGCTAATTAGACAACGTGTGCCTTCCTCACAAGGAAGGCCGCCAAATATGACGCGGGGGATCACACCTTCCAACCAAGAAAGATCACCCAGCCGCCATTAAAAAGAGTCCTAGGGTCTACGCTCAGAGCACGCGAACAACCACTCACACAACACCTGCTACTGTGCCCTCAACTACGCAGCCCAAAACGATTTCATACTCTCTCTCTACAAAGCTTCCTAACAGGCTAAGAGAAAGAATACGAATCAAATACATACAGACGCTCTTCCGGTTAACAAACGCCGACTGTCTTTACCTACCAATCAGATTCAAGAGACGGCATTGCATCTCTTTCATCTAGAAACCTACACACTCTCATACTCACCTTCTCAATTTTCGTTTACAGTTACATTCCCAGATTTTGAAAGTTGTTTACTGACTTAAGCGTCGAAATATTTTCGGTGAAACAATTTCTCACCGACACACTGAACTTCTATTCGTTTTAGTGGTGTGCAGGATCCAAACTCAGTGAATGGAGTCAAAACCAGGACAAGTGGATCAGCTTGAATTTATTCAAAATTCAGATCCAGAGACGCATCAAATCTAATAGCTAGAAATGAAGAAGCAAATGCTGTTTTCCTATTCCCAAAAGACAAAAAAGAGTTCCATCCTTATATTAGCCTGTAAGTTTTTTTTACCTCAATTTGAATCATTTTTCTTTCTCTATTTGTGCGTGGGTGTTGAAAAATATACAGAAAATATGATATCTTTTTTATATTTTAATATCTAAATAATTATTCAAATGAATATTAACACATACTATTACATAAAATTTAATCTATTCATTTATTTTTATGGCAATTTAATAATATAAATGAATAAATAAAATATAGTTAATGGGGATAGTTGAAATGAGACGGCCCAAGAAGGCGATCAACTCAAGAGAATTGCAGCCTATTGGCCTACAGGACGGTCAACGTCCCAATCAACCAGAGATGACCTTCAAAAAATAGGACGCAGCCCAAACTTGATGGAGTCCACGAACCCTTTTTCGCGCACAATAGATTGTTTGCCCTAACCGGCCACGATACAGAAGACCTTCCATGATCGCGACCTCCTTTAAAATGGAAGCCTCTGAATCAGTGTACATCTCACAAGGAAAGCTCTCAAATCAGCACATATCTCACAAGGGAAGCCCCAGTATTCACGGCACACGGCATCTCCACGGAGGAGGAAGGAGTCCCTTTCTTCCGGTCATTATGGCCCTAAATGGCGCTTGCATCCCCTCAATGGATGAAAAGGATCCTCTCGGGTAGCTGGCAATTGGCCTTATCGCCTAAAGAAGGGTAGGGAGGTTAGACAGTTATAAAAAACACTGGGGACATATCCCAAAGATATGCTCTCTCCAGTTCTTAAATTTGCACAAGCAATCCAATCTTTGAACAAATCAAGCGCTGCTTTCTTTCCTACTGCTCGCTCTCTGCAAACCCAGTGGTCAGAAAAGCTATACTCCACGAGTGTACCACCAAAAGTTCCTCTCTACGAGCGCACTACAATCAAAAATTACTCCACGTCGAGTACACATTCGAGTCAGACTCACAAATTTTCTTCCCTGCATCATTTTCTAGCAAATTCTGTCTTTATCTGCTTCATCTCGAAAGAAATATAACTGATTTAAACGTCGGATGATATAACAGAGAGCGAGTCCCGCCGTTTTTCTTTAATTTCTCATCTTTTGTATGGTGTGTAAGATCCAAACCACGCAATATAAAAACTAGGTCCCACGTCAGCATGTACCCGAGAACTAATTGAACCCAAATTTGTCAAAAACTAGGATCCAGGACACATCAATAGTATAATTTAATTAAATACAATTAATTTTTAAATAGTATATCTAAATCATTTATATT
>JAODPA010066391.1:0-10926 GCA_025585075.1 Nepenthes mirabilis | reverse complement strand
TATATTAACTAAAAATGATACAAGATATTTCTGATACGATACAGTCTCATCATTTTCCTTAGATAGTTCCTGGTTTTGTGATTATCGACTTATAAGATCCCCGAAGCAGTTCTGATACAATATAAAATGGTGTTAGGAAAACACCGTTGGATGATACTATATATCTATCAAAATTAGCCAACCTACACAATAATAGATAAACATCACATCATTCGAGAATATCCTAAATATTTCTCTAACATTATAACATCATCCTTCCAAAGGGTAAAAGGGTCCTCCGGTTCGTGATCCTCGGCTTAGAAGGTCCCTAATATTAGGGGATACCACCGGGGACGTATCATCTCATCTGTGCATCCATAACAATGTGTCCACACAAGAATAGATTAATGAACGATACATCATTCAAAGGTGTTCGTCCGAGCGTTGGTGGATCCTGCAACTTGTGACCGTCTACTTTGAGCTGTCACAGCAAATTCAGACTAAATACGACGACATGAGATTCCAACTGATTTTCATATGGGAAGGCATGGATGCAACAAACCGAAGGATATCCGGCTTCCCACTAAGCCTCGGCCGATGATCTCCTGAGTTAGCGGCTAGGGTCTCGAGGAATTTTGCAATATTTGGCAGGACAATCTCTCTGCAATGCAGGTGTAGTAAGGGGACTTTCGACAATACGCTTCCTTTCTGAACATCAAGGCCCTCAGGGCGACGCAGCTTGTAAGGTTCTCCGCTCGTCGGTTCGATGTTAACTTGAGGTGTTTGCTTCCATCTTTTATGCACAAACCACCCGTACTTATAGTCACCCACGATCGGTGTGGCCAGGGCTTCAGCACAGTGGACGCGGAGCTACAAGAACAGAAGTGCAGGAATGAAAAAGATTGAATTGATAAGATAGACCAAGAAACAGCAACAAATGAAAGATCAAGAAATGGCAAAAACAGGACATGGTCAAGAAGCAAAGCAACCGAGACTGATCGAACCAGGGCCGGGGGTGTGCGATGCCAGAAATGCCTCAGCAACTCCAATGCACTTCCCCATTCTTAGATTTAAATCCGACGGTGGATATTTAAAATTTAAATATCATCATTTGGATCATCCTTAACCAAAGGATGAGAAAAGACTTTGAGGCACTGCAGTGCTTCACGCATCGCAGCCCCTTGGTCCGACCAAATTCCATGAAAAGATGAGTCCTATTAGTGTACTTCGTATTTCGTTTTATCATTACTCATATTCCCAACGATGATAAATTTATACTGTTGAGTTGGACGGTTAAGATTATAATAACACATATTTTTCTTATATATCAAATTATCTGATTCTCATTTAACTTTATTTTCTTTCAAGAAGTGAACTTATAAATCAAATTCAACAAATTTGGAACAATATTTGTAAGAAACAAATTATTGAAAAAAACATACTTTCAACCATAATTTTAGAAAATTAGATTTAACAGAAGATTTGAATCTAAAAATACATACTTTATCTTATAGAAATGTTGTTCTGAATATATTGAATTAGATGGAGTAATGTTCAATTTTAAAAGAAAAAAAAAATTAAATGAAGGTTACATAATTTGGTTAGCCAAAATGTAGTTTCCCATTTAATAATCATAACCGTCAAAATTATCATAAGAAAATCATTAACGTTGAAAATATGGAAAACTGCAACAACTCCAGGGGAGGAAGTGCATGTCTGATCTCAAAAGTAGGGCAGTCCTAGCTGGCCATTTGAGTTGCAGAACGTTACAACAAATTTGAAGGCATTCAATATCTGCCTGCCTCGAAGAGCAGGTGCTCACACATGAGCCTCTCCGCAAGGCTTCAAGGCATAGATAAAAATATTGGTACGATAAAAGCATCATCATTGGTCACGATCATACCAGTCTCAGCCATATCATTTATATCCATATCAATATCAGATATATCAAATAATATATATCAGTATTCAAATATATCTAAAAAAAATTATGAAAATCTTAAACAAATAAGGTTGAATTGGCCGATAGATCGGGCAAATATCAGGTATATCGACTGACATTTTAAATATCAGTCGTTGCATCAAAATAGATCTTCGATATTGTAACATATCACAATATTATTGTGATCATGGATGAAAATATTGGGTAATACAGTATATATATCAGTCGATATTAAAAATATTAACCAATATAGCTCTAATACCGATATTTTCATCTATGGTCACGGCATTGAAAAATATCGATGTTAGAGCAGCCTATACTGATATATATAGGTTGATATTTACTTCAATGCCTCAAGGTGGAGGTAGAAGAGCGGGAATTTCAACAATACCTGGTGTTTTCGGCTCGTATGTGGCTGTAACTCAACCCACGAACACCCATTGATTGTAGGGCCGAGCACCCGATATTCAGTTATTGCCTCATGGGAAGCTTCAAAACTCGAGCAATCGGCAATGATTACTCTCTCTGTCTTCCCATCATTAAGAAGCACCTGCGGTCATCCACAAATGGATACAATGTGTAAAATTTTATGAGATTAAATAATTTCCCTGATCATCGAATTATCATATTATTATATAATTTAAAATGCAGAATTAAGGACTCATAACATACCTAAATTTATACTAAGCATTCTTTTCTCAAAGAACTTGGAAAAGATCATCAAATTATCTCATTATTACACAATTTAAAATACGAGATCAAGGATTCACAATATGCCTGAATCTATACTAAACGTTATTTTCTTAAAAAAATTGAAAATCAATTGTTCTCCCTTCACAGTTGTCTCTATTTACTTAATGAAAGTTATAGAAATTTTGTGAAAAGTTGCAGACTGCAGTTTTCTAGATCCGAAGTTTAAAATAGGCAAAACAGGAAGTTAAGAAAACATCCAATATTTCAAATCTGAAAAAAGAAATTGATTTTTGTTATCTAGAAAATTGCCCCTACCCACAATGTATGATAGGTAGTTTTGTCATTTATAAGGTAGAAAAATGACCGATTTCTTAATTATATAAATATTCTTCTTTCTATCAAAAATCGAGCTCAAAAAGAAAATAGCTTTTCTAATAAAATATAGCAAAACTGTAATTATTTTAATAAATTATTAAATACATCATGCCATAGGGGACAATTCTAACACAAAAAGATAATTTTTCTCATATCAATCTACATTTGGAAAATGATGATATTTAACATGACACTGAAGGCAGAATCAGAAAGAGAGAGGTTTAACCTTCCTAAGAGGTGAACAAATTATGCCCTCCTTTTGGTTTGGACAGCCTATGACTAATGCCCAGTACCTCATGCGTGTTGCATCACAGGCGTCATTCCAGTCCTAGATTAAAGCACCAGACAAATCAATTATAATTTGTATCCTTACCATGGAATAAAATATCGGCTCCTCGATAATGATATTTCCTAATACCATAACAAAATCGCTATATATCCTAAATAACAGCCAATATATCTTTTATATGCCCTTCAACTTACTATTCATAAGAAACAAATTGCATCCAATGTATCTAATACTGACATGTATTGTCGAATATGGTCGATATACAGATGTAAATATTGGCCAATATGTATCTGTATGGTGCCTACAATACCAATATTTCTGATACTGTGATAATATTACACTATATTATCATATTGGTAATAAATTGGACAATATTGGTCAATATGTCTAATATCAATACCGCCACAACCGATATCAATACCAACATTTTCATCCATAGTCCATACATTTCAAAGGAAATTCTCATATACCAAGAGTTCAAACTAAGGGCTGAGTACCTTACAAGATGTTTTTCCTCTATCGTCATTGCTGAACAACCAATGAAGATAAGCAGTGCTTTTGTTTGTTCTCCCCATCAGGAGAAGGCCACTGCTCTCTCTGTCTAGACGGTGTACCTATATAGCATTCACATCATACACAAAAAGATTAAAAAAAAATGATCTGGGAAATCTTTTTTTTTTTTTTTGAAAAAAAAAGAGAGTAAAAGGTCCTTCTAGGAAACATCACGTCATCACAGCTTTAAAGAGCTAGATAAGCTTTTGTGGTACATCCAAGGTTAAGTGTGACCCAAATTTGTTAACTCAAAAAGTTCACAGCACGACTTAATGTGAATTTTGAATAGAGGTTAGTGGTGGAAGCCAGGGAACTTTTGGGCCCATTGGTTTTGTAATTTATATCATATTTTGTACTAGGGTTTCTTATGATTAAAAAATACAATTCATAATCCCTACCCTTATAACCCAAATTTCAAAAATAGTAAAAACTATCCTCTGTTATCCGTGATTTTTTCCCTCACAAACTGATGGTTCCTTTTTGCAGATATTTTTTCAAGTCATAGGGGCAGCATTCTTACGGTATTTAAGTATGACTTGAATTCGTTTTTGTGTGATCAGCCCATTTGAAGAGCAACCCTAAAAAGTTTGCTTTATAAAATTTTAAATTAAAATTAGTAATGATAGCAAATGAACTTTTAGGCACATCAGTTTTGCCATTCATATGGCATTTTGGTGTCATGTGATTAGAATTATATATTCGTGGCTGCTCTTTCTGTAATTCTCATTTCAAAAATAGTAAAACATCTCCTCCTTTGCCCACAATTTTTTCCCTACATGGTTTTTCTACATAAATCCGGTATCTAGTTGTCCAAATTTACAATGGTAAACTCCAAGTAGGAGGGATATAATGTCATATGCACATTTTATCTCATTGCCATCGGTGACGAATGTAAACAAATTTCTCACCAGAAGAAAGGAAATTACTGCATGCTTGCTCTCACTATATACATACAATAGACATGAAACATTTTCTAAGCCTTTCTTTATTTTGATCAGTGTATAGATGAAAATATTAGTATTGGTATCAGTATCGGCCGAAACCGTATTAGTAACGAATATATCAGATAATACGTATTAGTATTAAAAAACTTCTAAAAATCGTTCGCTAATGGAGCAGTATCAGCTGAGATATTGGACACATCATCTAATATATTACCAATATGACAACATTGTAATATTGTCGCAATATCGAAAAATATTAATATCGGGAGTCTGATATAGATAAATATCGGCTGATATTTACACAAGTTACTAGCATTTTCTTCTGCTACATATCCGCCCAAATTTGGCAATTTCATCAGAGCAGGAATTACTACAACATAATCAGCCAATATCATGCATATATTATAGGTTACATAACAAAAACATACCAACTTCGGACCTTCTTCGTAATCGTAAGACAATGCTGCTGCTGCTAAGGCATCCATGCTGTTATGAACTGAAAGGTTACCCTATTACAAGTTTAAATAAGGTTAAGATTTCTGAACTCTAAGGACATTTTACAACCAAATATACTCTCTGATAGCAAGCAAAAGAAAGGAATGGCCTAATATTCTAACCTTTACTGGTAACTTTGGGGGCTTATTCAGCACAATTAGAGCAGAATCCTAAATATTCAAACTGACAATAATCAAAAAGCATGAAAAAGTAGCTTAACAGAAAAAGGCCATAAAGCATTGGAACCAACACAATGTGTAAAAATGGCCAGAGCCCAGTTTTATGATTCAATACTATTGATACAAATATCGGCTAATATATTTCTTGATACTGATATTTCCCAATATCGTAACAATATTGTGATATATTTTCGTATCGGCTATATATTGTGATATATTGGCCGTTATAACCCTATTAGCTCACAATTTTTAGACATTTCTTCTTTCTGATATATCCAATTCCGATATATATTGTTCAATATGTCCGATATTGATATGACTGCAACCAATATGATACTGATATTTTCATCTATATTCAATACTAATTGTAAACGACAGATTATTAAGGACAAAATTCGTGCCTTGTACATAACAAGTCTCTGCATATACTTTATCTCATCAGCATTTGGATAAAGAGTTCCACTCGGTATGGTATCAAATCTCTTGGAGATCCTACTTTCAGCAACTGATACCGGTATGTAAATTCTCGCTCCAGGCTCCATCACCTCGTTGGGCTTAATCTGTGGGTTAGCTGTAGAATTGTAGTACAATTAAAGCCACAAGGAATTGCATACTATAGCAACAGGCAGCAAGGAGATAATATATGTGAAAAAAAAACACACACTGCTTACGCTTTTGTACACCCAATTTTACCATATTGTACACGTGAAAGTGGGCCAACTTCTTTTTATTTTTTACACAAGGAAAAAAGGTTAATCATGCACACACTGTTTCGTCCAGCGGAGATGAGGAGCAGTCTCAATTTGAAGAGACTGCATGATAAATTTGTTTATATATATATATATATACTGACATGGCATTTTTGGTACATTTAGAGTAACCAACGTCAGTGTAAGTATTGCTTCTCATAAAAAAATAGGGCATGCTTTTGGTACCTACATAGCAAATTGAACATTTAGTCAAGAAGACATTAGGATGATCGATTGGCTAGTAATATGCATAGTTACCTTCCTCATGGATTTGACATGCCAGCCAGAAATATTTAGAGAGTTATCTGAAGTTGAGCATTCCATCTGGACCTACACAATGAAATATGAAGAAAAGTCGTATACTCCGCAATCTCAATGCAATAAAATGCAACATTTAAACATGTTTTTCCTTCTAAAGCCACTGATTCTTGCATATATTCATACAGTGGCTCAGCTAAAGGAAGCTTCTGCATATTCACACATAGTATTAGTAATACTTCTCATGCTAAGCGCTCCATTTATGATAGAAACATTATTTTAGTTTGCAAAATCCCCACTCATCCGTGATGCCCATTGTACACTAAAATGACTAGGGCTGTAGCAGAACTAACACACCAGTGACGCAGATAATAGCTCATTTTCATACATTCATCAGCCAAATAAACAATAGTGAACACAAACTCTATGTCCATTAACTAATAACTCAAGAACTTGAGTGCAGCACATTTATGTTCATGAACCGGGAGTTTAGCTACCCAAATCATATCCATTAGTTACATATTTTATGCTTAATTATGGTGGTTATGCTTGATAACACATCTTTTAGCTACTCTATTCCTATTAATTTAGTTATTCATTTTAGGCTTATTTATGGTTATTTGGGTTAATAACAGGATGCACAATGCATTCATCAAGAAAGTTGGTAAAAGCCTCCTTAAAACTATGCCATAAAAATTGTACAAATTTTCTTATCTTTTTTTTTTTTTTATCCCAATTACAACATAAACATGGTTTAATCATTATATAATCGTTCAAACACAACAGATGGTTGATAATCTCACAGAGACATGGAAAAAATTGGAACAAAAATATTATTTGATTTGTCGATCCTCAATGAAGATATAAGCAAAGTTTTATTGTCGAGAAAAATGGAAAATTTTGGAAAGTTACAATTTTTTTGATGAACAATCATTAATCTCAAAAAGAAGAAAAAGAACAAGGGGTTGGTGTCTGTTTGATTTGTAAATAGTTCACAAGAGAGCACAGGATATTGTAGACTCTTGATGTTATAAAGTTTTTCCAGAATGGGAAATGGTTAAAGCAAGATAATGCTGCAGCTATTAATCTTGTTCCTAAAGTGAGGAATCCATCTAGAGTTGGTCACCACCAGGCAGAACCATAGCTTGTTGTAATGTCATTTTTAATGCTATTACGAAGATTTTCAGTTGGAGTTTAGGTCGATAAATCTCAATATGCATTTTTCATAAAGACCACATCCATTTTGGAGAAGGGCATGCTGAGTTATGAGCTAGTTAAAGTATGGAAGGAGAAATATCTCCCTAGATGTACTGTTAAAAAATATATTAGTGAAGCCTGTGATTTCCTTGATTGGTCCTTTTCAGAAGTCATCTGAAGAAATATATTTCTGGATTCCAAGGAAGTTGAGAGGGATGATGATAGCATAGTCTCTACAACTAAATCTTCTACGGCTGTAAATTGTGTTCCTAATGGACATTTATAAGGGAAAAAATATTGAGGCAGGGTTATCCTATGCCACCTATCTATTATGTATTGGCCATAGAGTATTTCTGGCAGAGAATGAAGAATTTGAAGGATCAGGCTTTGTTTCAATGAATCACGATCAGCAAAATGTAAGAAAATTCATCTTATTTGTATGTGATTTCCCTATGGAATAAAATATTGATATGGGGGCTCCAAATAACAATGTTATCCTATTCTTTAATAAGATCACAATATACGTTTGTATTGTAGCATATATTACCATATATTAGCCGATATTTATTTGATGAATGCTGATTCAGAAAAATATTTGCATTCAAAATATTTGATATCAATACATATCATTCAGTACATTGTGATTGACACAAGTATATTCATCCATGATAGAAAGTCAAGGAAATCCTAATCATTGAAGCTCATAAATTAGCATATTCAAAAATTCTCTTTGAAAGTGGCCGTGTTGCACATCCCCCAAAAGAAGTGTCTTTCTTGCGGTTGTGAAGGCGGAGAGAAGCAAAGAATTTTGCAGTGGCTAAATTTCGTACAGGACAAACTTCCCATTCAATAAAAGAATTGGCTCTCCATTGAATCAGTTCAAAGCACTTGCTAAGCAAATACTAGCTTGTGGCACTAGGTGGAGAACCAAGTATCTGTCATATGCTAAAAGAGTCCAGTAGCTCCAGTTTATCAAGCTGTGCTCTTAGCTTGTGGAATGAAGTATTTAGTTACTGAAGGAATTACGCGAGATTGAAGCAGTGCATAAAGCATTAGTTTCGTGTGAACCTACTTTATGAGGGAAGAAAAGCTTAGTGATCTTGTCAGAGCTCTTCCAGCCTAGGATTCAAGGAAGCTAGGGGAAAAAAGGATTTGCTTCATTAAATATGGCTGCCCGGTTCATGCAAAAGGAAGATCCATTTGGGAAAATAGCAGGTAAACAAACTATTTTCAGCGTGTGGAAGAGTTCGCTCACAACTAAGAACCGCCTTAACGAAGTTGGTTTGACTTCGGTAAATGATGGGAAATGGAAAATGACCAGTACTGAATCCTGTGGAAGTTGTTGAGCAGAGTGACAAGGTTCCTCGGAGAAACAACGTATGGAAAAAGAAAATTGTATCCAAACATGTATTCATTCATATGTGGCTTGCACCCAGAATCAGATTGTTGCACTAAAAATAATCTGATTCATCACGAAATGTCTAGATGAACTCCACATGTTGTGTAGAGCAGAGAAATAGTGTAAGGATCATTTACCCTTTCCTTGCAACTGCCCTAAAGAAGTAGAAATGATTGGTGTTATTGGTTTCATTAAAGAAGTAGATACAAAATGACTTCATTAAGTGATTTTTGTCAGAATCCTTTCAATCACTAATTTTACATAATTCATATAAGCTTGTCAGCAAGCCAAAGCAAGTTCTGTAACTGAATGAAACTAATACGATAGCCCAAATAAAAGCTTAATGTCTACTCAAGCTCCCACAAAATTAAATAAACAAGATAAAATACCACAAAATTCAGTAGAAGACTTGCCTGCTAGCTAAACTAAACAGCTTGAACAGGTTTACAGCTTGAATAAAAGATCAAGATTGACAATGTCAGAAGTCAAAAAAATCAGCTCAGCCGGTTTATCACCATACATACATGTGAATTCTACTTTTGACCCACTAAGTTAATTAGTGCAAGAATAATGATCAAAATTGCTAAACATCAACCTTTCAGAACCAACTAATCAAAAAGCGATGAAGGACATGTCGAGAAGTGATACACTTTGTTACATGTTACATTAACACTACACTCCCACCCAAATGTTACATTCACAATAATTTACTACTCCAGGAATTTTAATACAACAGTTCCATTATATCTACGAGTCCTAAGAATATAATGTACCAATCTTTTGTTTAGATAAATTACATAAGAACCGCCCAATGCAAGAGGGGTTGAAGGAATACAAATCCTGTGACCAAATCAAATCTAATCATGTGACATGAAGCAATAGTAAAATCAATTAAGGAAAAAAAAACTCACGAGGCCTTTGTTGAAATGGGATTGAATAACAGAGTCCCGAACTTCATCGAAGTAGTACTTAACCCAGCTGATAGCAGTCACACGACTGGACTCTTCCTCATGGCAATTTACCAAATTCTTTCCCGGCAACGAGTGAGAAGGGAATGGCGGCAGAGACAAGAGCTGGCGCGGTTTGCGCCCTTCTTTTGGGCTACCCAACTTGGCGATGTTGTTGACCACTCTGATTACCGGTTCGGCGGCGGCCGGCGGCGGCGGTGATATTCGGGAGAAGTACCTTCGTCCATGGAGTAGATAGGGCAAGCGGTGGCAGCGACGGAGCAGCATGTTTAACTTCCTCTCTTAGATGGTCATGGCGTTGTAGAGATTAGGGCTAGCCCAAATATCTCGACGGCGGCGACGATGGAGTCGGCGTCGGATGGGCCTCTGCTTCGGCGGGTCGCTGGTGAGACAGTTTCGGGGAATAGAATTAAATGGCATAGATCTATAGAAGCCATGATTGAACGGTCTTACCAAATTGATAAAGCTATCACACCAAAATTTTAAAAAATTACGTTATCAGGATAAACAGTTTATCAGATAGAACACGATAAATAAATAATCAAATTAAAATATTAAATCAAATTTGTTTTAGTAAATTAAGAAAATTATTGGATGGTCAGTTAAAAAAATTACATTATTAGGGTAAGTGGTTTATTAATTTACATGTTAGAAAAGGCTAGTCAAATATGAAAGCTATTATGCCAAATGAGACTCATAAAGTGAAAATCATTAGTCCTAATTATTGCCAAATGGTTATAATTAACAAAAGTCGGCAATATTAATTCCAATTAACATGCGATAAAATGTATTGTCTAATATTGCGTACTATATTAAAATGATAAATTAGGATCATGATTATAACTATGACCTAAAATATACTATTTATTCACAATTGTTAAGAAAACGAAATACATGATAAGGTATC
>JAODPA010066390.1:0-10927 GCA_025585075.1 Nepenthes mirabilis | reverse complement strand
TGGTTATATATGTATGTATGCTAAAATGTGTGGTTATATGTGTATGTATGAGAATAGAGATGGTAAAGAGTATAGAAGATATTTATGGTTGTGTATGTTGGCACGCTTGAAATACTATTGATCGGTTACGTGATAATTCCTGTATCTCATTGATGAAACCCGATAAATGATTCTTCGCGTTAATCTTAGTGGTGTGCGTATGTTTTATTGGCACTCTATGGATAAGTAAACGAGAGTGTGTGAAGACTCTACAGTAATCGGGTATATGGGAGTCCGTAGGACCGTAGAGTAGTCTATACTTTTGCAATACTGATTCCATTTCGGAGATTTGAGGTTGTCGATATTGAGAAGGGATGCTTATAACCTAGTGACCATCGTAGAGAATAATATCTGGGATATCATTGGCGAGGGGTATCGGAGATGGTATGAGTATACTACAGGTACAGCCTCTGGCAGGACTGTAGGGATAGTGGGGATACCATGGATATCAGGTAACCTCGTGGTACTCACCCAATCATTGGAGGTATAAATACGCGGCTTTTGGTTCACTATGGTAGAATAAGGTCCAGGGAGATTCTTATTATCTCATACAGTGGTGACATCAAATTGAGCTGATATTCAGATTCTCGTTATCTCGCACAATTAGTCGAGAGGGATACTTATAACCTAGGGATCATCGTAAATGATGATATCTGGGATATCATTGGTGAGGGGTATCGGAGATGGTATGAACATGCTACGGGTCAGCCTCTGGGAGGACTATAGGGGTAATGGGGTTACCATGGATACTAGGTAACCTCGTGATACTCACCTAACTGTTGGGGGCGTAAATACGCGGCCTTTGTTCTACTATGGTAGAATAAGGTCCCTGGAGACTACTGTCGTTCATACAATTGTGATATTGTATTGAGCTGATGATCGGATTCGACGAAATCTATGTTGCTTCCTTGATACTTAGCCGTTCATGTGGCCTTCAGGTTGTTGACACGACATGTCATTGAGTCTCGAACAGTGGTTGATCTATTACCTACTGTTATTAATTATTTTATTGTCCGAGATAAGCGACAAAAGATTAGCGGATTTCTCGTAATCTAGGGCTATGAGTCGTGCATTGTCGCGTGCTAAAGAAGAATATGCCAACTCCATTCGATCAGAGATAATCGTAGAATCAAGTAGAACTTCCACCATTCCCGATCGGGAGAGTTTCGACTCTGACCTATGTAGTGTGGCACGTCAGCCGTATACTCTTGGAAGATTTAGGGCTCTCACATTTACAATGGAATGGGATGAATTATCGATTAGAGGTGTTATTATCAACTCGAAGATTTTCAAATGCGTTACGACCATATTGTTGGTACAAACACCGTGTGGAAGATCGATGTCTCTATCGAGCTAACTTGAATAATCACATCAATTTAAAAGACTTTATGGGATGGGAATTACGAAACTTAAATAGTTAGAAACACAATCAAAATGGAAATAGTATTCACCATGAAAGAAATTAAGTTTATAATCAGGGTAGAAGAACAAAAAAAAAGGGATAGAAATTGTGATTGGGATTTCCTAGACCCTTTTTTTTTCCAGTTATCCTTAATTTTGTAGCCCAAATATTTCATTCTAATGAACATTTTGTAACCATTATTTTTTTTGTCATTATTGTTGTCTATATGCTATCAATCTGATTATCATCATTACCTAACGCTTTAAGACCCCTTGATGGATTGCTTTGATACTTCGTACACTATGCTAAAATTTTAAATTTTAACATTTTTTTTAAATACTATTTAGCCTTCTGTTGTACTCACTGTACCATGTATCTATGGTTCCTCGTGTGACCTTCTATTCAATTTCAAATTCATTATTTCAATTTTCTTGTTTAAATTTGTTCCGTAGATATCAGAATGAATTTTCGCCAACTTCACTAATTTGTCCATTAACTCTTGTGAATATATAGAATCAATATAACCTTTTCACGAAAAATTATAGTAGTAAAATAAAGGAGAAGTAACAACTAGTATTAAGTGTCTACTGACAATAAATTGGAATAAATAGTAAGAAATTTGATACATTGAGGATTTAAGTGGGGTCAATTTTATTGACTCCAGATTAGATAGGTTGATATCAGGATTAAGGAGATCACGCGACTTTTGGGTAGCCACCAGATAGAGGTGATATCAGAGTTCGAGGTTCTCCGAATGGGGATTTAAGTTTTTTGATTTAGTTATTGTTCGACTTGTGTTAAATTTTCTTCATGAGAATTGATATTTTGGAATATCGATGTCGTTTATTGAAATTATTATTATTGCATTTATGGATATTTAATTAATAGTACATTTATGAGGTTTCTTGATGGCGTTTTTAATGATGTTGAGTTCATTGATGACGTATAATGGCATTTAAGATTTTCACTGTGACGGTCCGGATCGGGTTTGGGGATTTAAGCTCGGGTCATCACAAGGGTAGAGACCAAGAAAGTGAATTAGGGACTGCCTTCCCCTATTCAGAAGCTCAAGACATTTAAGCTCGTCCGACTGACGACGATTTCATCGGCCCAAGGCCCAAGAGGATGGCTGTGGAGACACCCTCCTCATTGTCTTACAGCGGTCCCGGCAGTGCCATTGGGATGGAGAATATGTTTGAGGACCTGTCGAAAACTGAGGCCGGTGGCATCATACTGGCGCAGCCTACGCCACAGGTGGTTCTTCGAGTGGCACAGGTGGTTCTTCGAGCTGCACTAGCGAAGATTTTACCAGAGCCAGCCTGTGAGCCTCTGGTGGAAGTGCAGGAGCCGTCAGTAAGCTTACCAGCCACGCAGCTGCCGGCTGAGCAGCCGGTGATTGACTTTGATCCTCCTGCAGCTATGGTGGAGGCCGTCGCTGGGAAGCCTGCTGCTGCCGCGGACGACATTGATGAGGGGCTCCTGGAGGACATCCTGGAGGAGGCCGCCGCCAGCTCCACTCGTGAGGGCATTGCTTCCAGCCCGCCACCGCTGGAGCTAGACTTGGAGGCTAGGCCTAATAGGCCCGCATGGAGAGTTTTAAAGGTATAATTTTCTGTTATGCTTTCTGCATAACTTCTCCTTTAGAATTTCTGATTTGTTTTGTTTTTTGATGCAGAAGGAGAAGGTGCTGGCTGCCATTGCAAAGGTAATTGACCAGCGGGACCAGGTGATCTCTGACAGGGAGGCAGAGATCGCCTGGCTGGACGCGAAATTGGCGGCTTCTGGGGCGGAGCACCGATCGGATGCCGCCGCTTTACAGACTGTTCTAGCCGATACAGAGGCCGAGAATGCTAGTTTAAAAGAGGAGAATGCCCGACTGCGGGAGGAGAACGAGTGGATCACCGGGCGCCTTAGCCAGCTTGGACGGCAACTAACGGAGCTGGAGAACCACTTGAGCCTTCGGATATGCCCCCACGAGATTGAGCAACTGATGTGGTCACGGATGTGGGAAGGGGTCAATATGTGTCGACGTATCGCATGGCTTATTGACCATAATTTCCAGGTGGACTTGCTTAATATGTCAAATAGGTCTGCCCTGACCTGCGAAAATGTCGTGAGGGATCCGCGAGGCGGTTAGGCACTGCCTCCACCACCTTTTGTCGATTTTTGGTCTTCCCTTTTTACTTGTATCATGTATAATGTAATACATTTGATAGCAATAAAATGAGAATTCTCCCACTTTACGTCTGTTTCTTTTTACTGCTTTATGCTTGCATGTTTGCTGTACTAGATGGCCAACTCAGTTGGCTGGAGGCCATTACATTACTGCCAAAGGAGTGAAATCCTTAGGCTTTTTTTGTAGGCGGCTGTGTATGTGTTAGCCGGCCTAGCAATGGCGGATTGTGAGTAAAGCCTGGTGACACTGCCCAAGTGTTGATTTGGGCGGCCAACCTTGGAGAAAAAATTTTCTCCCTTCGACCATCGTTGACTGATCACGCTATCTCCTCATGAAGGAGGTCGTTGCGTGTGCTGCGCTAGCCCCCTAAGATTTTGACCGCTAATGGGCCACTTGGATGACCAAGGTTTAGATTCAACCACTTATGGGCCACCTGAATGACTAGAGTTTAATATGACGGCTAATTGGCCGCTCAGATGATCGATGTTCATACTAGACTGCTTATGGGCCACCTGGATGACCAAGGTTTAAATACGATCGCTAATGGGCTACTCGGATGACCGAGGTTCATATTCGACTACTTGTTGGTCGTCTGGATGACAAGAGTTTAGTAATGAGAGGGTGAAGACCCTCCCGACTTAATGGTAGTCTAGGTCGGGTAAACCTACAAGGCAAACACATATTTATACATGCACACTAGAAAAAAGAAGGCAATATGCTAAGGAAACACTCATTTTGATTTGTTGAAACAAGCAGGCGAATGCGTACACACAATAATGTAAGTACATACCTGGGTCCCTTATTGGAAGTAGCGTTTGAGGTGGATCGCGTTCCACGTGGGACCAACTTTCCGTCATAGTTTCGGAGTTTGTATGCTTCGTTTCGCAGGACAGCGGAGACTAGGAAAGGCCCTTCCCAATTAGGGGAGAGCTTGTTGCGGCCGATCAGTTTGCCTGTGTCCTTGACACCTCATAGGATCAGGTTTCCAATATCAAATTGTCGCACCTTTACCTTTTTGTTATAATATCTGGCAATTTGATATTGGTAGGCTGCTGTCCGTATTCGGGCAGCGTCGCGGGCTTCCTCCAATAAGTCTAGGTGTTTCCTGATTTTCTGAGAGTTACCCTGTGGGTCAAACGATTTCATCCTATGACTTAGAAGCCCTATTTTGATTGGAATTACCGCTTTAGTCCCGTAACAGAGACTGAAGAGTGTCTCGCGTATTAGTTCTTTTGGGGTTGTCCGGTAAGACTAGAGAACTGAGGGGAGCTCGTTTACCTAGGAGCCCCCCTGCGTCTTCTAACTTGGTCTTTAACCCGTGGAGTAGTATTCGATTTGTGACCTCCACCTGTCCATTCGCTTGGGGGTATGCCACCGAAATGTGGACTAGTTTGATATCAAGGCTGGTGCAATACTTGGTAAAGCGTTTCCCCGAGAATTGGGTCCCGTTGTCATTCACGATGACCTCTGGGATGCAAATCTGTAAATAATGTTCTGGCGAAGGAATTCAAGAGCATTGTGCTCTGTAATTTTCGCCAATAGGATAGCCTCGACCCACTTGGTGAAGTAGTCGATGCCCACGATGATGAACTTCCTTTGCCTGGTGGCAATAGGGAATGGGTCGAGAATATTGAGCCCCCATTGCGCGAAGGGCTAAGGGGTTTAAAGTATCTTCAGGTCAGCGGACGGCTGGTGGTGAAGGTTAGTGTGAAGTTGACAACTTTCACACTTCCTCCCAAATTCGAGCACGTCCTTTTTCATTGATGGCCAGTAATAGCCCTACCGTATGATCTTGAAGGCTAATGTTTTTTCACTAACATGTGCTCCGCAAATCCCGAGGTGCACTTCGCGCAAGGCATAGTCAGCCTCTTTAGGAGTTAGGCATCGGAGGTATGGGGTTGAGTAACCACGGCGATATAGTCGCCCATCAACCACAGTATAACAGCCGACTGTCTTTTTGATTCATTTAGCCTTCTCTGCGTCTTCTCGCAATGATCCGTCAGCCAGATAGTTAAGGTAGGGCATCATCCAATTTTTTGCTTCGGAAATCTGTATCGTCTCCTGCTTCTCTATGCTGGGAGCATTCAGAATCTTCCTCATGTCCCTCGAGTATTGTTATGAATTTTCGGCTGCAACGGTTCTAGCCAGCTGGTCTGCCTTTCAGTTTTCAGTTCTGGGAACATGAACCATGGTTAGTTTGTCGAAACCCTGAGCAGCCTCCCTCGCCTTTGCCAAGTACTTGGCCAGGTGATGGTTGCTTACCTCGAAGTCTCCGTTAACCTAGTTAACGATCAGTTCGGAGTCGATGTAGACTGCCAACCTTTTGGCTGAGTACTCCTTTGCTAATCGTAATATGGCTAACAGGGCTTCGTATTCGGCAACATTATTGGTTGCCAGGAAACCAAGTCTGAGGGAATACTTCACCTCAAACCCATCTGGGGTCGTGAGGACTACTCCACTGCCACTGCCGGTGTCCGTAGATGATCCGTCTACATGTAATACCCATTCTAGAACTCCATCAAGTTGTGTTACGCTTTTTGCGGGCTGTTCTTTGAGAATTGGGGTCGTGGTCTCAACAATGAAGTCGGCTAGAGCCTGCACTTTTATAGCAGGTTTGGGCCAGAATTAGATATCGAACTCGCACAACTAGATAGCCTACTTTACCAACCGTCTAGAAACGTCGGATTTTTGGAGTATATTTTTCAGAGGCTGGTCAGTGAAGACCACTACACGGTGCACCTGAAAGTATGGCCTTAACTTCCGCACAGAGAATATAAGTGATAAGGCTAGCTTTTCTGTGTCCGAGTAGCGGGTCTCTGGGATGGTCAACGTTTTACTCACGTAGTAGACCGGCCGTTGAGTGTCGGAGTCTTGGCGTACAAGGACGAAACAGAGGGATACCTTTGACACCGCCAGGTAAAGATACAACTCTTCTCTACCCTTAGGTGGCACTAGCAATGGCGAGCTGGCCAGATATTACCTCAATTCATCGAAAGCTGTCTGGCAGTCTGCTATCCATTGAAACCCGTTTGATTTTGTCCCTCTTAGGGCCTTAAAGAAGGGTTGGCACTTGCCTCCAAACTTCGCGAAAAAGTGGGACAACGCTGCTAGCCGTCCAATCAATCGCTGGACATCCTTTACGCTCCGCGGGGGAGCCATCTCTGTGAGGGCCTTAATCTTCTTTGGGTTTGCCTCAATCCCCCATTGGGAGACGATGAAACCCAAGAATTTACCCGAGGCTACCCCGAAGACACACTTAGCCAGGTTTAGCTTCATGTGATGTTCGTAGAGCACCTCAAATGACTCTACCAAGTCACGGATGTGGTCGCTGGTGACTTTTCTCTTGACGAGCATGTCATCGGCGTAGACCTCCATGTTACGACCGATCTGTTTTTCAAACATCTTGTTGACCAGTCGTTGATAGGTTGCTCTGGCGTTTTCAAGTCTGAATGGCATAACTTTGTAGCAGTAGGTGCCCTGATCCGTCATGAACGAGGTGTGTTCCTCGTCTTTCAAACTCATCCGGATCTGGTTGTAACTCGAATAGGCATCCATAAAACTTAGCAGCTCATGTCCGGTCGTCGAGTCAACCAGTAGGTCGATCCTGGGCAAGGGAAAGCCGTCCTTTGGGCAAGCTTTGTTAACGTCGGTAAAATCGACGTACATCCGCCATTTTTCATTGCTTTTCTTTACCAGGACGACGTTAGAGAGCCAATCTGGGTAGTGAACTTCTCTAATAAATCCTGCGCCCAATAGTTTCTTCACCTCTTCTCGGATAGCGATCAACTTTTCTACAGAGTGATTCCTCTGCTTCTGCTTGACGGGCTTCCAGCCATGAACAAGCCCCAACTTGTGGACCATCATCTCAGTCAGAATTCTAGGAATGTCTACTGGAGTCCATGCAAAAATATTAGCATTCCGTCGCACGATCGCAATCAATTCATCGCGCAGTATTCCGACGAGTGAGTCATCGATCTGTAGACAATTTTTCGGTTCCTCCGGGTTCAGTGGGACTAGAATTGTGGCTTCTTCGGATTGCGCTTGCTATAGGGTTGTCTCGTCTCGATGATCGAGTTTTCCAACGACTCTAGTGCTGCCGCTAGGGGCAATTTGAGACATATAACATGTCCGGCCCAATAACTTGGTTTCCTAATACCTCTCCTACACCGTAAGGCATTGGGAACTTCATCTTGAGGTGTGGAATCGAGGTAATTGTCCCAAATGCTGTTAAGTAAGGTCTGCCTAGTATAGCGTTATAAATAGAGGGCAGGTCGACCACCAAAAAGGTGAGCGTACGACTCGCTGTTTTTTGATACATGCCCAGAATGACCTCCAGTTGGGTTGTCCATTGGACGGGCACTGGCTCGTTGTCAAAGCCATACAATGAGCCCTTGGCAGTTTTTAATTGGTTCTTTTTTAAGCCTAGTTTAAAAAAGCATCCAAGTAAAGCAAGTCTTTTAAACTACCATTATCAATAAACACTCGTTTCAACTAATAGTCAACACTAAGTTTGAAACGAGCGTGAATACAACAAAAGGGTCAGCATGGAGGGACATTACATAAGTCAAATTATCATCATTGAAGCTAATTATGTTATCCGCCGTGCGCTGCTTCTTCCTTCAATCTGTTATTCCTTATTGTCGGCTTGGTTTTTGGCAGGTCAGGAGGTGACTATGCTGACCACCCCTGCCACAACCTGGTTTCGGGGAGAAGATGGCTCCTGCCCTTCTCTACTGGCTGCTCCAGAACTCTGCCAAGGGCCCTTGACAAACTTGGTGAGGTGCCCCCTGTGAATTAACTCCTCAATCTCCCTCTGCAATGTCTTGCAGTCTTCAGTAGAATGTACAGCAGAGCGGTAAAAATTACAGTATTTTGACTGGTTCCCGGTGTCCTTCTTTAGTAGTTTTGGCCACTTCAGGATTTTTTTTCCGCGGATCTGCATAAGGACATTTGAGCACATATCCGTTAGGGGCATAAAGCTGGTGAGCCCGTAATCTCTGCGTTCTAGCGGCCCAGTTCTGTGCTACTTCCGGTGGGAGTGATCGCCGCTACTGCATTTTCTTTTTTCCTCTCCAGGGAATGGGCGAGGCTGGTCTGCTTGTCATTTTTCTTCATTGGCTTCCTCTGTCACTGCATAAGCCCGGGTGATTGACTCTACCTCTCAGAAGGTCTGGGGATTCTTGTGGGCCAGGTGCTTGAAGAAATCCCTGTAGGTCATCGCAGAGATGAAACTGTCCAACTTCATCTCTTTTGTGATCCGGGGAATTCGCCTAGCCTCTACCACAAAGGAAATATCCATGGGTTCTCTCCTGACCTTTGTTTGATGTGGGAGAGGTACTACGGTTGCTTCTCTTCCCTTCGGCTCGAGGTATATTGAGCCAGGAAGAGATCTGTGAGCTCCCAAAAGCTGCTGATGGAGCTTGAAGGGAGGTGATGAAACCAGATGTGGACATCTCGCTTCAGCGTAAGCAGGAAGTAGCGGCACATTGTTGAGTCTTCCAGCCCTTGTAAACTCAGATAGGTATGAAAATTGTCCAGATGGTCAATTGAATCACTGCTCCAATTGTATCAGTCAAGGGAAGACATCTTAAATTTGGCAGGCAGTGGACGATTTAGGATCTCTGCTGTAAAGGGAGATCTGTCAAGGTCAACAGCGTGCTCATCGTCCTTGAACACACGGTTCCAAATCTTATCCACCTGTGGATCTACACGAGCAGTGTTGGCAAATCTCTTAGAGTTAAGGTAAGCCCTCAACTCTATTTTGTCCCCGAAAGGTCCAGTAGCTGGCCGGCTACTGCCTCCAGTGGACTTGGCAGTCCTGGAGGCTTGCTTCTGAACTGAGTTTTCATTCTCTGCCTGATAGTATCGGGGATTTCTTCTTTCCAGACTTTCTCCCGGCATTGTGCTCCCACAGCACTCTTCAGGCTTGTTCTGGCCTGGAGCACTCGAAGAGGCTGGGATCCGAACATTTTCCGACCTCCCGGGCCTTCTGGCCAGCTTCTTTTTCCTCGGGCCACCTTTTCTGGTGCCCGGCGTAGGGACGGCTACGGGCGGAGCCCCTTGCTGTGGTTGCTCTTACCAAGAGAAGAGTATTTGGACCAGATGGTTGTTAGTTTGCATCTACTGCATTAGTAGTTGAAAGAAAGGCATGGCCGCCTTGCTTGTTGTCCCGTTGACCAGGATACAAGCAGCGTGGTCCTGGTCCGGAGAAGTGGCGTTTCTAGCGGGATCGCTAGTTTGGGCTCTCATATTCACCATTACAGATGAGTCTGATGGTGAAAAGAGAGCGTTGTGGGGAGAGTATGGTTGGCTTTTCGTAAGCATTTTCGCAGACGACGCCAATGATGCGTCCTTAGATTCGAACTTTGAACAGATTCAGGCTAATCTGCTTTTCTGGTTCCGGCTCCGTTCACCGAGTTTGGATCCCACACACCACTAAAAAGAACAGGAGGTCAGTGTATCGGCGAAAAGTTATCCTATCGAAAATACTCCGATACTCAAGTTAGTAAATAGCCTTCGAAATCTGGAAAGGTAACTGAAAATGAGAATTGAGAGGGAGAGTGTAAGTGTGCGTAGGTTTCCAGATGAAAGAGAGGTAATGCTGTCTCTTGAATCTAGACGGTGGGTGAAGGCAGTAGGCGTCTGTCAACAGGAAGAGCGCCTGTATACCTTTGGTTTGTATTTTTTCTCTCAGCGCCTTCACGGAGAGAGAAAAAGTACAAAATAGTCCCAAAATGCATAGTCAAGAGCATATGATTTTTTGGGTAACTGAGGGTCGTAAGTCTGTGTGTGGTAGAGTGCGTAGCAGTAGCAGGAGTAGTGGAAGGCGTAGTAGAAGGCGTTGTGTGAGTAGTTGTTCACATGCCTTGAGCGAAGACCCTAGTGCTCATTTTAATGGCGGCAAGGTGATCTTCCTTGGTTGGAAGGTGTGATCCCCTGCGCCATGTTTAGGCGGCTTTCCTTGTGAGGAAGGCACGAGTTGCCTAATTAATTTGGATTGCTTCCTTCTCTAGAAGGAAGTGGATTTCCAAGTTTCCTGCCTTCCTTTCATGTATATTACCGTTAGAAGGCTCCACTTGGTAGGAATTGGGAAGATCTAGCGCCTTTCTTTTGGGAAAGGCGCCGATCTTACCAACGTCCTTTTTTGGAGTCGGTTGGATTTATGGAAGGCATAAAGTTAGGAAAAGAGTCATTACTAATCGTCTGCTGGAGCGTGGGCCTAAGTAGGCCAGGCCCATGAAAAGCCTTTTTATTATTGGCCTGTTACTACAGTGATTCTGGTCAACGCACGGATTGACCGTCCTGAGTGC
>JAODPA010066389.1:0-10927 GCA_025585075.1 Nepenthes mirabilis | reverse complement strand
AAAGAGAAGGAAGGAGAAGATTTCCAAGCCAAACATAAGGAATTTAATGAGCATCCCAGGCAAGTGTTCTCATACTCACTATAGTTAATTTATGATTTTTACTCGTTCTCTATTAAATATTATCATTTTAACATCCACCCAAATCATAAAAATCGTATAGCACATGATTAATAAATCTATGTGCATCGCTTACAATGAAATGAGCACCGGAGGACTCCAAAATGATATTGACTCAATGAAAAGAGAAATATTAAAGTTCTCTCTTGAATTCAAATTGAATCGTGAAAGGGAATAAGTTTAAAGAAGAATAAGAATCGTATAAGCAATCAAAGAAAATCTACATGGCATGTGTGATTACAATGTGAAATGCTTAAGTTCCCAAGCAAGATGAGAAACGAATGCCCAAGTGAAATGAGAAACGAATGAGTAAACGGAGGGAAGTCCATAATGTGATATGTGATGATATATGAATGATGAAACCTCCCAAATGGCGGGAGATACGATACATGAGATACGGTGGACTTTTCCTCAAATGAATATGGAAATAGAATCATGAAACTAGGACCTTGGACTTTTAGATGGATAGTATTCTCTGGTTTGACATGTCTATCACGGTAGAAACCCGAAGAATACTTAGGCCACGTATTTTGGTCGCTTGTGTAAGCGGGTGGTGTCCGTGTCACGCCTTAGGATACTATTGTGGAAGAATGAGGACTGCCCTAGTACCCCGGGGGAATGGGGGGATTTATGGCACAATGTGCACGACCCCCCGGATGGGTCGTAAAAGATAATCCCTCACAGCCTTAGATCATGTGGAGTATCATGATCCTTTTCTCATTCTCTCACATCGTTTGCTAGTACGACCTACTAGCCTTGGTCCGCAAAGATTGAAGTAAATTGATTAAGCATGCTCAAATGGTAACTAAAGGTTCCAAAACATAATGAATGGCAAATCGATACCTCCAAATGAAGTCTCATTCTATTTCATGTTTCTTCACAATTTGATAGTAACGTATGATTTTACTTGCTAAGCTGTACGCTCACGCTTGCTATTTTCTCCTCCCAGGTGATAGTGATAAAATGGTCCCTGAATAAGTAGAACAAGAAAAGAGATCTGCTTAAGCAAAGTCGAATGTCAAAAGCCTGGAGATTAATTACATCCCTGTTAAGCTTCCGCAGGTAATTTAGTTCTGCTTCCGCATTTGATTTGGGTACATAGAAAACTTGTGGCATCTCTCTTGAGTCAACATGGTATTTAATACACCATTATGTGGCTTTTGGATCCTGTGATATGCTGAAATTATGATACTTATATTGATTTATTGATGGAAGGGTTATTGAAAAGAAAAATAACCCGGTCTGTCACACTAACCACAGTCACCGAAGTGCCCATGACCACAAACCCCAAACACATATAAAGGAACACAGCCAAAAAGGATCATGACCCCTTATTTATTATTTATTATTATTGTTATTTAGCAAACTGAAGTGCTCCAAAAATTTTGTTTCATGTAATTGTGAAGGGATTTATTGTTCGAAAGCTCTAAAGTTATGTTTGCCTCTTAGTGGTAAAAATCTCTTATATGTTCCAAGCTTTATGTTGATTTATACATATAATTGAAAGTATGTGAAGATATAAATTCATAAGAAATGATTATCTTTATCCATATCAAAGAATTATGAGAATCATGTGAAGTATTTGAAGGGAACTCTATAATTTGTTATGTCTGATAATCCATTCTCTAGGGAGTGAGAACTCTGTATAAATTTCTGGTGGAACCTTCCCTTAAGAATAAGTAATTAAGAATCTAGACCAAGGATTTATATTTCAGAGGATCATATTCCCTAGTATGCCTTAAAGATATTATAGTGGTAGATCGATGAATGCTCCTGGACCACAGGAAATATTTTCGTGGTGTATCTATTTTCTATCCCTATATATCAAGTGAAAGGTATACTATCCATCATAGGACATTAAAGTTTGAGGTATCATGGGAAGCACTTTAGAATGTGTAGGGACAAACACATTCCATCCCTTGATCGGCTACTCTATTAGCTGGTAAGGCCTACTGACCCTAGTTCGTAAAGTAAAGAAGTTCATTCATATTTTTTAACCTAAAGAAAGAATAAGTAAAATGGGAATGATAATTGTATTCTAAAAAGTGTATTTGATCACACTTCATGATTATGCATTTATATTATACTCTTATATCATTTCTCTGCTTTATATTACGTATATCGTTCCTGCCTTTGATTATATTGCACTTGTTGAATATTTGACTCATCCTTAATATTTTTCTTCATCCAAATGAGAACGCCCTTATGCTTGATGAGGCATATTGAGAGCTTAGGAGTTGACTAGGTTGCAGATCTTGATGAAAGAACCTTGTGGACATAGTTTTTTGATTTTGTATATTTTGGAGAATTTTGTATTATTTTGAGATGGTTATGTATATCATTGTATGCACATGATGATGATGTATACGTAGCATAGTTTCTACTGTTTGTGATAGATATATATTTTTTCTCTCGTATTTATGGTTTGTCTAGGGACCTAGTGGCATCTTATCTGACCAACGTCTTACCCAAAGTTATGATGTTGGTTCTACGTGTTTGTGTGGCTATTTTTGGATCATGTGTTGTGATGTGTAGTTATATATTGTGTTGTATAGGGATTTTTTGTACAGATTGTGTTTGTTTGGCGACAGTTTTACTGCTGGAACTTTGTCAAATTCTAGTCAGGAAAGTCAATCTATCACAATTGATATCGAAGATGAGATGCCTTAGGCTTGATTTGAATTTTATGGAGAAGCCTGGGATAGTATATGCTAGATGGAATATGTAGATATAGGCATAGGATAGTTAAGTTAGATTGGGTAGTTTTAGTTATCCTAATTGCTCTACTTAGACCGCTAGCTATGTTTAATTGTGTAAAATTGGTATGTTCTAGTTCGTGTCCGATCAGTAATATAACACATACCATTCGTATTTTAGAATAGACACCAGTAGCCGAGTATGCTGCCAAGACGGAGGTCAACACGTGGAGGTGGTCAGCCTCATGATCGATAGACCGAGTATCTAAATTTGTTGGGTCGTATGGCAAACATCATCGAGAACATGGGGCAGAGGAATCTTGATCCAGTGCTTGTTCCTGCTCCAGCTCTAGTTCCTACAAATCCTGGACTATCTACATATGACCGATTTGTCAATGAGAGAGTTCCCGAGTTTCTTGGGGATCCAGCTCTGATTAAAGCGGATACGTGATTCCATAGGGTGAAGAAAGTATTTGCTATGATCCGTTACCCTGAAGAGGATCGGGTGTTATTTGCCTCATACTGATTGGAAGGAGAAGCCTATCATTGGTGGGAGATGTAGAAAAGGGCCATGGGCGTGCTAGAGAATGAGATCACCTGGCCTATATTTGAGGTTGCATTCATAGAGAAGTACTTCCCATCCTCCCTTCAGTGCAAAAGGAGGAAGAGTTTATCCGCTTGAGGCAAGGTAATAGGACGGTGGACAAGTGTAAGGTTTCAGGTTAAGAACATAATAAATAGAAGATAATTAAGTTAACATAGCTGAATTGTGGTCAAAAGGTACAGGAGGAATCAGATTGAAAAGCTCAAAGAGCCGGAATTGGTAAGTCGGGAACGGAAATTGTAAGCCATGAAATATTAATTTGTAAATAAGATTTTAGATTTTAAATTATGATAATTATGACTTATTAAGGTTATATAATCAAAAGTAAGGTCCAAGGATGTAAAAGATTGAGTTAGAATGGTCAAAACAGGTCCCGAATGGCAAAAATGCGAAGGGGGCTTGCTGCAGGCTTGTTGCGGGCCTAACCCGCACCCTCCGTGGGCTCAAGCCAATAGGGAGCACAGAATCAAGACTTGTCTGTGGTCGCCGCGTGCTTGAGCCGGCCCAGGTAGTAAGGCTGTGCTCGCCGCGCGCTCGTTGCGCGCTCGAGTGCCAGCCAGTTTTAAAGCCGCATGCTGCTTTGCGATTTTCATTTTCCCACATTCCAAAACTTTCTATAGAGAGAGAGGGCGCTGATTCTAGAGAGAGGAAGGAGGACGTCGAGCCCATGGAGTCTAAATCAGTCCAAGAGCTAGTTATAAAAGTGGTAATACGAGTCGAGGCAAGTGTTCTCATACTCACTAACTTTTCTCTTTCGATATTTTTCGGTTTTCATCGGGTATTTTTATCTTGATACCCACCCAAACCATGGAAAATGTAATACCCGTGACTTGAGACCAAAGATTTGTAATTTATTGTCTGATTTACTTACCGATCTGGCCGGTGGAGTACCGCCAAACCCTAAACTATGGGAATTGGGGGTTTTCCATTTCCACACCATATTTCATTAAATTGACCCCAAATTGTGAATCCCCACATCCCAAATGTGTATATATGTCGGCCGCGCGATAGATCTCGCACGTTTCGACTCGTTCGCGGCGTCCGAGCCCTCTAAATGCCACTGTTACTATTCATCCAAGACGAAATGGGAAAATTGCATCCTTTTACCTTGTATTATGTTGAATTGACCTGAAAATATGAATCGCCATGTCCCAATTATGTATATATATCGGCCATATGATCGATTTCACACATTTTGACCCGTTCGCGGCGTCCGAGCCCTCTAAAAGTGGCCTGACACTATTCATCCGAAAATAAAGTGTAAATTTGCATGCTCTACCTCTATTTAATTGTGATAAAATGTATGATTAAATGTCCATGTTAAATTGTAAGCCCCAAAAATGTGTATTTGTATACCGGAAGTAATGGAATGCGTCTCGGAGGCTTCTAGATGATATTTGACCATCAGAAGTAAGAAATTTCAAACTCTCTTGTGAACTTAAATTGAATTACTAAAATGGATTAAGTCTCACAGAAAGATGAGAACCGAGCAACTAAATGAAGGGGAATCCACCAAAGTACGATATAATAGATTTGATCTCCTATATAGAGATATGTGTGGATTTCGTCTCCCAGATGGAGATAAAGATGGGAATGTGATTTTTCGATTAAAAAATATGATGTACTTGTGGTGGATCTTCTCTCAAGGAATGATTAATCCTGAAACTAGGACAATGGTTCATAGGGGTAGTATTCTCTAGTTTGCCTTGTCCATCATGGTGTAAACCCAAGGAATACTTGGCCACGTATTCTGGCCGCTCATGAAAGCGGGTGATGTTCATGGTATGTTTTAGGATACTACTGTGGAAGAACGAGGATGTCTTTTGCGGTTGCCCGCGTCCTCCTGCGATGCTCCTCCTCTGGCCGGGCGGCGCCGGTGCCGGCCTCGGCCGGTCTCCTAGGTGCTCTGCCCAGCTACTTTTCGCCTTCCGACCCTTGCCCTCTTCCTTCCGGACCTCAGCTCTGGCTTCGCCGGCATCCTCTGAGGTTTCATCCTTGGTTGAGTCCTCGTTTTATGCTAATTCAGGTTCCCTAACGAAGCTTTTTCGGCCAAGATTAGATTGGGGTTTCTGCTGAAGCCAAGATCGCATCTGATAAGTCTATCTCCGTTTGGGTCTATGCTTCTGTCTGGGACTTTTCTCAGGCTATGGTCTCTCTTCTCCTTCGTCCCTCGATTGATTAGGGCTTCTCGCATCTGGATTTGCCTGGGCTTCTATGCTTTGGCTGCTGTGGCCGAGAGCCCTGTCTCAGGGTTCCTTAAGTAAGCTTCGGCTTTGGTGCTTCTGGTTTATGCTGCGTCCCTTGATTTCGGGAGCAGATGGCCGAAGCTTATGTGCTGCTCGCTGGGATTGACACTGTCGAACGCCCTGAGCCCGATTTATGAAGCCTCTATGCCTGTACGTTCTTCCTGTAAGTTGGGTTGGGGGGAGCCTGGTTTGCTTTTGACTGGAATTATAGGCTGGAGTGTCTATGAACTGGGAGTGGCCTTGTTTGGACGCTGAAATTCGTTGCTGGCAGATTATTGAGTGTACGGTTCGCTGCAATGCTCGTTCTGTAATGCTAGCTCAGTTGAAGGGTTGTTGTTGGATTTGGAATGCTCTGCTTCCAACTGCAGATCCTCTAATCTGGTACTGGATTAGTTGAGCTGCATTTTGTCTTGAAGGATTGAGTGAACTGGGTTCTGATTATGCCCGATTTTGTATGCTGAATGTTGAGATTTGGTGATGCTGATAGTTGGCCCCGGGGTGGATACAGCTCTTGGTGTCTTCAAATTCTACTTTGCTCTGCAGTGTTGCAGTGGAACGTGTTTTTCTCCTGCTGTTCCTGCTGCTGTTGCAATTGAGTTGCAACTCCTGGTATTGCTTCAATACTATATGGCGGGTTCATCTCTATGCTGTTGTTAATATGAAGCTTGGTGCTTTTGATAAAGGCTTCTATGTAGAGTTGCTAACTCTACCTTGATGAAGTAGTGTAGCTTGTCTGCTCCTGATTCTGGCCCTGTGTCTGCAGTTTGCCTGGCCGCAGGCCTGCTGATGAAGGTTTTTCTGTGGAGTTGAAAACTCTACCATGATGCAGCCGTTTGATGGCTATGCTGTCTGCTGGTTGTATTAGATTAAATGCATCTGCTGCTGTGGTGATGGGAAGTATTGCTGAAATGGTTGGCTTTTGGGTCGGCTTGGATGGCCCTCTGTCTACTGTTATCTCTGGTTCCCTGTCGGCAGTTTGGCTGGCTACAGGCCAGCTGCTCTCTGATTGAAACTGTCGTATGGTGCAGCGGGATTGTGAGGGAGCTTGTCTGCTGTGATGATATGGCGGTCACTTTTCACTGTGTAAATGTGAAGATTGATTGTTCCATTGACAAAGAACTTTTCTTGTGGAGCTGCTATCTATGCCTCCTAAGTCTTGAAGATGCAGTTGGTGATGGAATATGGTGTCTGTTGTGATGTTGGCTACGCCTTGGATGCTATGCCTCTATGGGATCGGCAGGCTGATGAAGTGGTTGACTGATGATGGTGGATGCTGATTCACATCGACGGAAACGGTGGCATATTTGGTGCGGGTAGCTGACTCATGTGCTACCTGGAACAAATCAAGGTGGTCCCCATGATGGAAGGATGCAGTTGCCTATTGATTCATGCTGTTGGAAAAATAGGGCTGCATTTAGGTTGTTAACAGCATTGTTTGCTGTAGTAAGTTGCTAAGAGGCGATCGGATGTGTTGATCCAGTCATCTCGGGAGTAACTGATTTTGAACCTGCTGATGTATAATGACAATGTTCATTTTCTGTTTTCTGTTAGATCGTTACTCTTAGGGGTTTTTTGAGGTATTCTATGATATACCAGTTGCTCGGGGTATGCCCTAGTATTTTATATTCTAACTCTAAGTCAAAAAACTTGAAATTATAACATAAATTTTTGTAAATTTTTTCTCCCTTTAATCCAAAATACACACTTACTTACCAAAAAAAAAAGTGGAAGAACGAGGATTGCCCTGGTCCCCGGGGGATATGGGGTGAGTTGAGATGGCCGAGTGCTGCAAGTCTAAAATGTAGCCGATAGTCGAGTGCTGCAGACCTAAAATATAGCCGATGGTCGAGTGCTGCAGACGTAAAATGTAGCCGGCTTTAGAATTTGTGGTAGGCACATTCCTTTCCTCTTTCTCTCACATCGTTCGTTAGTAAGACCTAGTAGCCCAGGTCTGCAAAGATTAATGAAAGTAATGAAAATGAATGGACGTAACCGGAAAAAATATGCAAACTAGATGATTCTAGATGTCCCCCCTTGCATGCTTCCTTTTATTGAAGTTATATGTTTTTCCTGTCTAGTTACTGTTTTTCCTATTATTTGCTGTAGTTAGTGATATATGATTACATTTGCTAAGTTGTACTCTCAATCTTACTATTTCTCCTTCCAGATGAGAACTTTAAGTTGGCACCTGATTAGTTAGAGTAAGGAAAGGGACTTGCTTGAGAAGATTAGCTGGATGTCAAAGGATTGAAGTTTTGGATACGTTGTTGTAATAGAATGTAAAGAGTCTAGTTGGATTAATGTGAATTGTCATTATTTTATGGTTATTATTATACTTCCGCAGGTTTCTAGATTTAGCTATGCTTCCGCATTTATCTTGATGTTTTAGATTTCATTTAGTCTTAGACGGCATCTCTCTAGACCCAACATGATAGATAGGAGTACTGTGTTGGAGTCATGGATGGTATGACGATTGTGATCC
Organism: Nepenthes mirabilis; assembly: GCA_025585075.1. NCBI lineage: Eukaryota > Viridiplantae > Streptophyta > Magnoliopsida > Caryophyllales > Nepenthaceae > Nepenthes > Nepenthes mirabilis. The sequence goes on along the minus strand of JAODPA010066389.1, from coordinate 2,782 downwards.
TGTGTGTTGTGTTGTAGGCCAAAGTGTTGATTATTAGACAGTTGTGTGCTTGTACAGACTATTTTAAGCAGGTTGGATTTTTAATTTTTCATCCAATTGTAGAGGAAACTTCACCGAAATTTCTGCAGAATCCATAATCATAAATTATGGGCATAAGTTTATGTTACCATTGACGGAGATTTTTTTAAAAAAATAACCCGGTCTGTCACAACAAGTAGGACACAAAGTTCATGTGACGGCCCCGGTTGTATTCCACCACATATGGCCACTGTCAAGCCTAACCTTTACAACATATACGGTATAAATACTAATTATATGGACATAAAAATTTTTTCTTTCTTTCTTTTCTTCTATTTTTATCTTGGATTACGCATACACAGGATCTCTTAAGGCCGAACTCCTTGAGTTGGCCATCAAAGTTTAACTTCATACCTGACCGGCCAAGATAAAGGTCGGTCAGTCACGAAGACCTTGATATGAATTGAGATGCTACTAGGAATGTCAAGCTTCATTCTCCCATATAGTAATTACGGAAACATACTAATATCCATTAATTCTTTTACAGTAGAAATGTTTTACAAGTCTTTCCCAAAATATCAAAAGAAAATACATCAATTCCTTTACTCCTTCGCTGATCAGCTCCGGCCAACTATGCCATCTAACTACACCACATGACTCTATTCAATTTCATCCTCCATAAGCTTCTCATCATCTGAAAAACAGTAAGAGTGAGCTACAAAGCCCAACAAGGTACCCTCATGTAGAAAACATTAATATACATATCATCAGATCAAAGTAGAGGTTCATAACATAAACTTAGCATGCGAAAATCACCATATCATTTCTTCTTAAGTTCGAAAATCTTTGTTCTTATTCTTAGTGTCTTGTCTTCAACATCAGAAAATTCATAAAACCGTGTGAAATTCTTATCATCTTTAGGGATCGGACGGGAGCGAACAACATCGAGGAAGGGTTGTGTGCTACCCTACAACCTAAGGCCGTATCCTCCTATTATATTCCCAGAGGTTGGCGGTAATGCCTTTTACCCGGCATACGGGGCCATAGTCCATAAGCCTTGTGCAACCAGAAATTTTCCCGTGGCCTAGGGGCAGTCCTCGAGTGTTACTCCAATATCCTTCATCTAATGTTAACAGCAACCTTAATGGAAACTCGATTCTTAGTTCATAACGTTCGAAGGCCATCTATCATAGTTCAAAAGTCGGAAGTCATAAAGTTCCACTTGCTTTCCATATTACATACGTTTTTCCTTGTTTTTGTAGCATTTGTTCTTAACTTCAAACAAATGAAGTCCGGATAGCCTTTCCTTTAACGTCTTAAAATCGACAATCTTTTATCAAAGTATCAGAGGTCTCATTCATAAAAAACTGGAGGTCTTATATCAAAAGCCAGAGGTCATTTTTAACAAAAGCCGAATACCTTTTCTTAACAAAGTCGGAGGTCATATATCAAAAGTCGAAGGTCTTTTATCAAAGCCAGAGGTCTTTTACACATATTCAAATCAGATATCTTAAAAACTTATTTGTGGCTAGATTTCATGCAAGTAAGTAAGGTTAATCAGAGATCTTTATGAAACACATAACAGCGCTTCCTTTAAACATGGTATTAACAGAAATTCTTTCTTAATTCAGATGATCAGAACAAATATCGTACATACCGTAATATAAGTTCATCAGAAATCAGACATACTTGCATTGCAAACATGAACTACAGAAAGATGAGTATGCTTACATTAAATCATGAACTTAAAACAATGGGGGTACACTTACCTGAATCTCTTTACTTCGTCCTGGAATTCTGGGTTCCTTCACTAAGAAACTCGGTCGAGAGTCTCTTCCTAGCCTTTTTCCTTGTCCTCTCTAGTTCTTTTTTATAGGTCTTTGGTCTGATGGTAGTAGGTAGGGCAAGTCAACCACTCTGGGGGTGGTTAAAAATCGGTCACCTACTTAGGCATGGTTTTCCTGACCTTAATTTTTGTAAGGGCTCCCTCATTATTTCTGGTCAACTGACGTTGACCGGATAAGTTTCCCTTCACGTCTCCTAAGATCACGTTCATCGTCTCCGGAAGCCGTCTAGATGGCCTCCGAAAAAGGTCTCCGGAAATGGTCTTTGGAAGAGGTCTTTGGAAAAGGTCTTTGGAAGACTTTAATTTTCTCCAAAAATCTTCTCCGGAGAACTCATCAATCTGCTCCAAAATTTGTCTCTAGAGAGCTCCTCGATCGGCTCTGGAAGTTGTCTTCATCGTCTCCGAAACTTAAGTCTCCAAATTCAACATCTCCAGAGATCAAGGTCTCCGGAACTTAAGTCTTCAATTTCAACATCTCCAGAGATCAAGGTTTCTGGAACTCAAGTCTCCAATTTCAGCGTCTCCAGAGATCAAGGTCTCTGGAACTTCACATATGGCCTCCGAAAATGGCCTCCTGGGAGCCTATCAAAGACCTCTAGAAAAGTGGTCTCTGGGTTTCTTCCAAAGGTCTCCGGAAAACTCCTCAGTTTCCTTCTGGAAATTGTCTCTGAAAGTCTCTCCTTTTACCGTCTCCGGAGATTAAGGTCTTCGGAATTTACTGTTCCCTCTTAACTTCCAGAGATCAATGTCTCCGGAATTCACTGTTTCCTACTTGTTTTCCGGAGATCAAGGTCTTCGGAGAACTTGCGCTTATTGAAACTTGGTCAATATTGTGTTGACTGGTAAGTTGGGTTACACGACGGCTGGCCTTCATGACTTTCTCTTGTCTCAACACTTCCGACCTCCTTCTTGGCACCA
>JAODPA010066388.1:0-10928 GCA_025585075.1 Nepenthes mirabilis | reverse complement strand
CCAAATAACCCCCAATTAGGATATAACAAATGGCTCATGGAGGATCCAACAACTCACCCCATGCAAAGGGTGAGTCATCCTTGAGTAGCCAAGGAATTGCCACCTCATGGGGCATGTGGCAACTCTTAAAAATTTAACAAATAATTTATTAATTTAGAAAACTAATAAAGCTATAATTTTACCAAAATAAATAATCAAAAAAATGGAGAAAAGAGGGAAAGAAAATCGGGTGGAGACTTAGCCAAGTGAGGAGCCAGTTGTTTGGGTAGAGAGCTTCAAGAATTTTTACAAATTAATTCAGGTAATAACGCCTATCCCTTTTTGATTTGTTGTTAAATTATTGATCATATCTTGAAATATTATCACTCTAATACTTAAATTTCTCACCAAATCCTTACTAGAATGAGTAAAATTCAGCAACATGTCAAAATGCAATTATGTTGCTGAACTCTATTACACCTTGCTGATGTCCGAATTTTTACATGCTTTATTTGGTCGATTCATGCCATGAAATTTTTATTGAATATACTTTAAGAAGTTAGATAAATCACCATATTTTTTTTTTGGAATAATCCTTACCGTTACCATGCTAGAATAGCCAAAATTCAGAAACATGTATCACGAAGTTGGTTTTTGCAGCCTTTTATTGCTTGCTGATATGCTAATTTTTATATACTGTTAATGGCCGATTTATCCCATGATAATTTTCATAAAAAAATTTTAATATGTTGGCTAAATTACCATATTTTTAGTTTGTAATAACTCTTCATGAAACCGGCCAGTTCAATCTGTTAAATGTCGACTGGCAGTTTGAACTAAGAAAATCAGGGGCTTATTGTTGATTAGTATAGGAACTATAATGAACCCTATAAGATGTCATGAAGTTGGAGTAAAAATACCTCTTAAAAATCTGACCGATTTAGCCTTGGAAAAATTGAATATTACTGAACTGGTCAAACTGCACCAGAATGCTAAATTTTGCACCAAAATTTGTATATAACTTTAAATCGGGTAAGAATAAAATTGAAAAATTTGCATGAATCGGTCCACAATTCTGTGGATTCTAGAAATGTATGAAAGTAATCTTTCATAGTGATTTAATCACTGAACTAGAACCAAAATAATAGCTGAACCAACCCCTGTATACTGATGCTGAAATTGACAGTTTGGAAAAATCAGACTGAACTAGCCTCCATCTGACTACCAAATTGGCTCAAAATTTGTCACCAATTTGTTAAGACCCATATTAAGATTTTCTAAATTGTCTCATGAAAATGGCTTGAAGGGACCACTGAATCAGATCCCCAAATTAGTAGTAAAACCCACCCCAGCATCCTCATTGATGTTGATGCAAATTTGGCAGTCCACTTTGGTGGACTGAACTGGCCATGAACTGGTTGAACCAGCTGTCGACCCAGACAAATCATCTAGTACTAAATCTAAACTATCATCATGTAAAACAGTTTTCAAAAATACCTTGATTTGGTCACTGAACCGGCCCCAGAATGGAAATTGCCACTAAATTGGCCGATTTGCACTTAATTGCCTATTTTGCTAATTTAGTGTGAATTGGCTAGGAAATAAATAATAAATTGGCCATATATGGTACGTTAAATTAGTAAACAAGCTATGCATTATGTAAATTTGTAATATCCCAAATAGAGCTCGGGTCGTCACAAAATTGGTTGGCCATTATAAGAACTAGATGTTAAAAATTAGAAATGAACCGATTTCTAATAAGCCGGCTAATTTGGTAAGTGAACCGATTTATGTATAATTCTTTAAAATGATGAACCAGCCACTTATTATATGGATAATGGTGATCCGACTCATGTGATATAATTGGCAAAATATTATGAAAAGCTAAACCGATCCATAAATCAAATTTGTGATTAAACTAATTAAAGAGATAAAATAAAATTGAACTGCTTAGTGTACCGATAAATTATGGAATTTATGGACCGAGAATCAAATAATATGTTGTCTAAAAATAAGTCCAGCACATGTTAAAATTTGTATGAACTTATTTTGTTTATATGCTTTATCGTGATTTTGCTATGAACATATATGATATGTTATGCATGAGTGAAAACTAATATGACACCATAGAAATATGAATTTTCTCTGAGATGAGAAAATTAAGAAGAAGAAGAAAGATTATAAATAAGGGTTTCCAGTATGAAATTTTAAGAAGTAAAGAAATTGAATCAAGGATTTATTTTGGCGGACAGTATTCTCTGGCATGTCTTAAAATATTATAGTGTAGTTCATCGTCTAAATAAGTACCGCTATATGATTTTTGCTATCTTGTCTTTAGGATGTAAATAAGGAAGAAGTATCGTTGTGCGATTTTGGCCATCCTGTCTTTGGGATGTAAATAAGGAAGAAGTATCGCCGTGTAATTTTAGCCCCGTCTATCGAGAGATAATAGGTAGTGCTATCCTATTTTTGAGATATAAATAAGAAAGAAAGTATAGCTGTGTTATATAATTTTAACCTTTGATTGTGTGGACTAATATAATCTAAATTTTGATCAAATTCTCCGTTAGTTAGTAAGGCCTACTAGTTCTGATTCCTCAAGATATGTAAGGTAAGAATGTGCTGGCAAGTAATAAGAATTGAGTATAAGAAAAAAAATCAATTGCATCATGAAAATATTCTGAAAGTATATATGTATTTTTATATGCATCATGATCCCTATTCCTCTTTATGAATTATTTTAAAGATAAATATGTATGTCATTGACTATTATGTTCTTACTGAGTATTTGGCTCACTCTCTTACTATTTTCTTTCCCTTCAGATGCTTCTGAGGAGTTTAAGCATGGTAAACAAAAGTAAAGAAGAATCATTAAGTATGCGGTAATCAGTAATGATGTAACTAGTTTAGTTTGAGTGATGATGTAAGAATTTATAAATTTATAAGTATCTCAAAAATATAAATTTTAGTATTGGTAGTTTAGAAATATGTTTGCAAATCTCTTATGGTTATCTTGAAAGTTTTAGTGTAATTTTTATAAGATGAGTTTAAAATTTTAGTTGGCATCTTTCCTTATCACAAGCTGCATTCATATTATTGTTGAATGAATGTCAGAGCCATTAATGAATGGCGTTATTTTGGATCCTATGCATTATGATTTGTTGTGATTTATAAATTAATATGGTAATCACATGTTCTTTACGATTAAGATTGATATAAGAATACGGGACGTATCATCTAAAATATAGCCGGGCTCATGGAGCCAATAAAATCTGATGGCTAAGAGTTGTAAGCCTAAAATGTAGTTAATATTAAAAATCTGATGGCCGAAAGTTGCAGACCTAAAAGGTAGCTAACATTGAAAATTTAATAGCCAAGAGTTATAGTTCAAAAATGTAGCTGATATTGAAAATTTGATGGCCGAGAGTCATAGGCTTAAAATATAACCTATATTAAAAATCTGATGGCTAAGAGTTGCAGGCCTAAAATGTAGCCAATATTAAAAATCTGATGTTAGAGAGTTATAGGCCTAAAATATAGCTGATATTGAAAATCTAATGGCCAAGAGCTGCAAGCCTAAAACACAACTGTGTGATACGCAGATTGGATTTGGATTGGCATCTGCTATGGGTGTACGATGGTTTTTGGTTTATGTAGTAGCGTTTAGAGCAAGATTGGTTATCTGCCTTGATATTTGATTTTATATGAGCTCTTCCCCTAATTTTACATGCACAGTTTTATTCATGATGATCCTTTCTGAGCCTTCAGCTCATGTTTTTTGTGTTCTCCCATTCAGAGTTGAACACTTGGATCTAACGCAGTAGTTGGGCAGGATTCAGCATAGCATCGCATTCTCTTGGTGAGCATCTTATTCTTACGACTGATTGAGAGCAGATCGTTGTTATTTTATTCGGATGGTTGTCTGATGAGGTCCTTTACGGGTTTTAATTTGTTGGATATTGTATATTTGGTTTGTTACACTCGGATTTAGGATTTATACGAATAATATTTGAAATTTAATTAAAAATTTAATTGACCTACTTGGTTTGAATTCATGGTAGAAATAGTACGAGAGAAAATTCATAAGAAGAGGTATTTTGGGTATATAATTGATTGAATATCTGGGCGGATTGATATAATGGCAGAAGAATTTTATTTGGTTTCTGCAGATATGTGCAGGTTTTGTTTGGCTGGTTGGAAACCTCATGGGATAGAAGGGGAATTTGGTCAGTAGAGAAGTAGGTAATAGAATGGGTTAGTTTGAAACCTCACAAGATAGAAGGAGGATTTGGCCTACAGAGAAATAAGCGGTGGAGCGTAGGTGATGAAGTGTAAGCTTGTAGTTTTGTGGAAGTTATTTTCTTGCTTGGCAAATCCCGATGGTTTCTTCAAATGACCAATTTGGAATGGTCATTGTATCTAAATAAAGAAAAGAAGATTTGTTAAGGTTGAAAATCGCAGATAAAGTTGAAGAAGCTCACGCCAAGCTAACTTGCTCTCTTCACAAGGATTAGATTCCGAACCAAGATCCTATTTACAGAAAAAGCTCTTGTGAAGATCAAAGATAAAGCCATTTTTGGTTGACCCATCATGAAGTTGGACACGATCGAGCAGAGCCTTGGCTGATTAGATTAAAGTTCGGGAGCAAGTAAAGTCATCAGTAGCTATAGTTGAGTTGGAGTGATCTAAGTTCGAATGGGACATTAAATATTCTCCACCTAGCAGAGTGGTGAGTTGATCAGGTGTCTCGTGCCTAAAGGAAGAAGCTGAAAAGAAGAAGAAGCCTTTAAGATTTTGTTTTGAGACTATGTGAGATCTCGACCCTAGAATATGATAATTATGAAATAATTATGTAGATAAAAATCATGTTTTGGTTTAAGTATAATGAAAAATTTGATACTGAAGTATAAATGAGCGAAATGGGCCAAAGGTGTGCTCGGCGCTCGACTGGTGCTCGAGTGTCGAGCTAGCCAGAAAAATGCGTAAGCACCACCCGAGTGGCACCTTGGGCAGAGTGGGGACATGGCAACCTATGAGGCTGGCGTTCTAGCAGCGCTTGAGTGCCAACCGAGGCACAAAACTACGATAGTGGGTGCTCGAGCACCGCTTTACTGGTGGCGCTCAAGCACCAGTCATGGGCTCCCTCACGTGCCTTCTTTCCCTTCGTTTTTATAAGGGATTTGGGGCTTCCTTGATGCCAAACGATGACAGAACCGGAGGAGGAGAGGACGAGGAAGGAGAGGAAAAGGGAACAAAGGGGGAAATCCATCCAATCCGATTCGATTAGAGTAAGAATAACGGTAGATCAGGCTCAGACAAGTGTACTCTGGACGTTATTTATCGTTTTTATAGTGTTTTAATATCTCTAAAATTATATTTATACTCTAAAACTTTGTTTCTCTATGCTCAGTATAAATAAAGCTTGTTTCTTTAAATTGTTCGGACAGATTTCATGTTTATCTGTATGTGTGACAATATATAGCTTTAATTTCATGAAAAATCATGTATTTCGTACTCGATTTATGTCTGAAAGTTTGACCGAAACCCTAGATACAAAACATGAAGATTTGGTACTTTAAATCCATAGTTCTGCATGTTTATTGTAAATGACGCCTATTTCTCCTGATTAATCGGACATATTTTATGCTTACTTGTATATACAGCTAAATATACCTCCGATTTCATAAAAATGCATGTGTTTGGTATCCATTTTTATGTCTGGAATATTTATCGAAATCCTAAGCATGAAAATGAAGGGATTTAATGTTTAAAATCCATAATTTCTGATATATGACAATTAATTTGTGTAAGATTATTTCTCATGTTATGAATTGTAACTGAAAATTTTATATGGAATTACACTGTTAAGTTTCTGTGGATTTCTGAAGCATTTTGAAGGATTGATGGTGAAACCCTAACTGATTTTTGAAGCTTGATGAGTTATAAGTTAAGAAAACGAGAAGAAAACTATTTCTGATTCTGTCAATTAGGACTCAGGACTGATATACGTTCATGTGAGATTCTTCGGCATGACTTAGGACATTGTGGTAGTAATATGGGATAATTCTATTAATGGAATTATATGTGGTCTACCCTTCCTCGGGACGTTACTAGAACTGACTCCAGAAGTCAGAAATCCTTTGTTGGCTTTGATTTGTATACCCAAAAATACAATCGGTCCCTATTATCATCACAGTTTTTGGCCTTTGATTATATGGCTGAAATAAAATTTATTCTCAATTATTCGCCCCCTCGGCTGGTAGGGTACGCTAGTTGGGTTCCTAGGATATTAAACTAGAGTTTTCTGAGGAAAATAAGTGAGATTTGGAATTGTTTTATAAACCATGATACATGTTTAAGTAGAATCATACTTTATTCTTATTTCTATGAAATGTTTCTATACTTTTGATATGATATTAACGTGGTTTTTCACCCTAGCATGTTTATGTTATAGCCTAAAAGCATGATTTATGGTTTTCGAGACCTATTTATATGGAACTATGCTTTTCTCATGATTTATATATATGTTTCTGTTTCCTGGCATTTCTATGATCTTCTGCTTTTATATTCTACTAATATTTTCGTAATCATTGTCTTATCTCATTCATACTTTATATGTATCTGTATTTGCTTTAATGTATTATGTTCTGTATGAGAGCATTATATTCTGCACGTTTTAGTTTCTTGTTGTATTTCGGCTCACTGTTTTATTTCCCCCCTCCAAATAAGGATATAGAGAAGATACTGGATGATCAGGTTTAGTTAGAACTAACGAGGAAGATCTGGAGTCCTAGAGTTTCTGAAGACTTAGAATTGTGATGATATTATTGTAAATATCTAAATCTTAAAGGAGAATTATATATAAATGGTTATGATATATATTATATTCTATTAGAACTGTATTTTTGCTTCCGCAGGTCTCTGTTAAGGATATAGATGCTTTCACTATATGTTTTCAGGTTTTGGTACATGTCCTAGATGGCATCTCTCTTATGATTCTGGTATAGTAGTTAGGATTGTTAAAACATGTCATGAATGGCATCTATGATTTTGTGTATGTGTGTTGTAGGATATGAATTACAATACTTGGTTAGTTGGTTGCTTGTAACGGTCCTGTAATTTTATTGTGGTCATAAGTTTGAGGTTTAGATATCGAGTATGCTCTGTACAGGGTACTTATTACAAGTTGTATTTTTATTTTTGTCTAATTTTAGATAAAATTCTACCAAAATTTTTACAAAATTTAATGATTTAAATTTATGGATTCTGTTTTGTATCTGTTTAATAGAGGGTCCTATGAGAATTAGGATCCGTCCCGTCACAAATGGTATCAGAGAAAATGAGATACGTTAGAAATGATTTGAATATTAGCAGAAGCTTAGAAAATGATCCTGACTGATCGAATAGGTAGGGATAGATATAAACTGAATAAGTTAGGGTAGAAAATCCTGGGTGTTCTAGCTTGCATAAGTTAGAATTGACTTGAGTTAGGACTTAGTGATTAAACTGAATGATTAAATTAATTGACGGTGACCTCAGGTCTAGGTTGATCGGTTTGAATTTTAGGCTTAAGTTTAAGGTAATTTGATCTAAGGCCAAGATGATTTAGGATAGAAATGGATCGAGACTTAGTGATTATGTAGAAGCGAAATAGGTTGAAGGTTCAGGTGGAACTGTCTTGAGATAAGGGAAGGTATTTTGTCTCGTTCTAATTTAGAATTAAGTCGGGGGAACAGACAATGAATTAATCTTGGGGTATTAAAGAAAGTAATCAAGGTTCTTGATTTGCCCAGATAAAGTTCTACTAGTTAAGGTAAGGCTTGATTTGCCCAGATAAACAATGATCTATCTCCAAGTGTTTTGCTGACTTGGACTTAGATCAAAGACGCTGGGGCATACCCCGAGCACTGTGAAACATTTCACGAAACTAAAAAAATAAAACAACAGAGTAAGCCAAATTACATTTGCAAAGGCCAACAACCAGAACAATCAAAAGGAAGATAGGAATACGGCTGGAGACTTGCAAATCAACCAGTCACAATGCACTCTGACCCTTTGAAGGACGGGCCAAACCACTAGCTCGGCCAAACTGGGTCTCGTAGGGAAAAGAGGACAACACCTCGGCGAGAGGGCTACAACTCGTCCATTTGCAACGGGATCACGACCTCATCCATGTCATCACGGCAACAATAGATCAGGCCTCTGAATCTCAGCCAATCAACCAACACGTCATGCACGGGCAAATGGATACTAGACCACATCAACAAGATACCAAGCAAACCCCTCAACGGACCACCGAGCAATGAAGTAGGAGAACCATGGAATATTGGCCAAAAAAATCAGATAGCCAGGTTACCGGGTGGCCGGCCTCAAGGCTTTATTTTTAATATCCGGCCAATAGCTACCTACCGGGAAATCGTACTTTTATCAAGGTACAAAGCGGGCAGACAACACAAAATAGCCAATCTGGCAAGTGGCATCCCATAATAAAATTAATAATAATTAAATTTTTTTTTACACTATGAATGTAGAAACTGGCCTATTACTATAAATCGGGAAAAACCATACATCCACCAAGGAACAAAGTAGGCAAGAAGCCCAACAAGCCATTACGGCAAACAAGTCAAAATTGCCAACCTGGCATGTATGAAAGTAGAAATTGGGAAAAGCCATACATCCACCAAGGAACAAAGCGGGCAAGGAGCCCAACAAGCCAGTACAGCAAACAAGTCAAAATTGCCAACCTGGCATGTATAAAAATAGAAACTAGCTAAGGTAAGGCAAGGATGCATTTTAGTGACATACTCCATTTCTTGGGATGTTTTCGGGAACATTTGATTTTTTTAAAGAAGCCTTTTCTTTATGTAATGTTTTGGGGATAGCTAGAAGAGGAAGCCAATTAATGATGACTAGGAAATAAGTTTATATGTGTTTCGAATTTTAGAATAAAATATGATGGTGTCAATCCTTGAGGAGCAACCCTTGTTTGAAGGTTTTTTTTTTTTGGTAAGTAAGTGTTTTGGATTATAGGGAGAAAAAAATTACAGAATCTATATTTTTATTCCAAGTAATTTGACTTGGAGTAAAAATATAAACCGCTGGGGTATACCCCGAGCAACAAATACATCAGAAAATACAAAAAATAAGTGAACTAACTCAAAACTCAAAAACCGCCGCTGTCAAATCGGCATGCTTAATACAGCAAACGGGTAACATCCATGCCAGCCTACATAGTCTAGAAAAAAACAGCCCGTAGCATCTGCAACAGTGCAAAAATCCAGATCTGAAATTTCAGCACCATCAGCGCCAGCAACCACAAACCAGAATCCGGCGCCTACTTATCTAGCAGACACTAGCAGCTTCCAGACAGCAGAGCCAAGAACAGCTGTACAACCCATGCCCAAACAATTTGCAGCTAGTGCACAACTAGCTTCAGAACTTAAGGCTTCAGAATTCAGAATCAGCAACCTTGCACGTATCAGCAGCAGTGCACAACTAAGTTGTCCGAGCAACTGCTACCTGCAGAATGCAGTGTATTCTCAGCAGCAAAGGTTGCAGCATACAACATCCGGCATTAAAATGGCAGCAGAGGAGAACCGAACATCATTAGCAGCCTTGCTTATTCCCATCACTCTATAGAGAGATTGCCAGGGTAGCAACTTTGAGGTGGCACAATCTACCAGCCCCAGCATGGCCACAAACACCCGAGCAACATCAGTAGCAGCATTAATGCATCAAACCTCAGCATGACCATAGACACCCGAGCAACAGCAGTAGTATCTTTAATGCATTATAAGATACATCGTTACATTCACGCCAAACCCAGCTTCCTGGACCATGCCAGCCAACCTTCCACGCCAAAATGCCCACAAGCAGTGTTCACAAGATGAAATGCAGCACCCATAAAAACTCTTCAGCCTCAGGCTGAGACTAAACCAGAACTGAAAAACCAGGGGCACCCACATGCACAACAGCTTGAACAGCCAAGCAACATATCGGATGGTTCCAGTAGCACCTTCGGCACCCTGGTTATATATCAGCACACTCATAATACTGCAAACCAGAATAAAAGCAGGAGCCATTGAACATCCAGTAGAATCAAGTATCAAATCCAACAGTATCATAAGACTGGCAATACCGCTTCATATAACAGCTTGTTTGCTAGAGACCATATACATCACAATCCCTGCATCGGCTGGAGAGAGCATACAGACCAATTCAACATGTATCAGCGTCTTATCCCACACCACACCACCAATATCAGTTCGCTCCAGCAACACCAGCTTTATCCCCCAATCAGCATCAGCAGAAACCAAACGACAGCTGCCACAATACTTAGTTATCTGTTCACTGTCAGCATCAGCATCCAGCACACCAAGGCTCCACCATTGCCGCAACAGAATCAGCACTTATCCAAATCTGTGAGATAAGCACCAGATTCCCTGAATGCTATCACAATGCAAAAACAGCATTATCAAAGCCCCAATGGAACAAAATATAGTACCAAAAACAACGACCCCAAGCCACACCCGGGCAAATCATATGCAACATCAGCTACAAGGAAGTCAACAACTAGAAAACCAGCACATTCCACTTCATCAGCCATCCATCAGCCAAACAGTCCCAACATAGGAGCCAGACCGCCCAATAGGTTGCAACCGCGATCACAAGCCCAGCAAGTCATGAGCGTCAAGCTCAGATCACACACTCACACTTTTTTTTTTTTTTTTTGGGGGAAGGGGAGAGGTGACAGTATTGAGGTAGGGGACAGCACTACACCCAAGCATCAACACCATCTAATTACAAGAACGCAATACAAATAATTATGTATAGATTAACAAACCAAAACCGGGAACCGGTTTTACCGTAGACTCAACACGAGAGAAAGGCAATAACCACCGATGATCAACCAGTAGGCAAGGGGGCAGCTTCAACTACAACTCAATTCT
>JAODPA010066387.1:0-10928 GCA_025585075.1 Nepenthes mirabilis | reverse complement strand
AGCCTGTAATACTTTTATATCTTGATCAAACTTTATAAAATTTTAAGTAATTAGATAATTTAATTTTAATCAAATCTAAAGAAAATTATTTTACATGTGATAATTGATGCAGCCTTGATCCAAACTTGAACATATTCTGGTTAAGTAGTCTGTCTAGTTCCGGTCAATGTTCACTTAGCTTTGGGTCCTGCACACTACAATATAAACAAGAGGTCAGGTGATGGCGGGATTTGATCTCACCGAAAATATTTTGACGCTCAAGTCAGTAATCAACATTCTGTAGACAAGAAGGTGGATACAATATGAATGTTGGTGAGTGTTTGGAAGTGGGAGAGCACTCGTAGGAAGAGTGGCTTTGTTATTACTCGTGAGAAGCAATTTTTCTTAGCACTAAGTTCATTGGAAACTAGTAACAGTGAAAGAGAGAGAGAGAGCTGAGAGTTTCATGATTGCTAGAGGGCTTTCGTGGACAAGAGAAGGCGTTTGTAAGTGTGATTGAGAGCGTGTCTTTGAAGGGAGCTCCCATGGCCTTTTATAACCATGGCCCTGGGCTACCTTCCTTATGCAAAGGGGTTGGATGCGCGTGCCTTGTTGGGGATCGTTGCTTTTTTTGCGTAGGTGTGATCCTTGTTTCTAACTGTAACGGTTAAATAGGCTGATCTCCTTCCTTTTGTATTTTATAACCGTTAGGGTTTCTGGCAGACAGTGCACGGATTCTGACACCTTCCTCCAAGGATGTTTATTGATTCTGGAAGTGACTATTAAAGTGGAGCTTGTCTTCTTTGAGATGCGAAAAATTAGGGCAGACGACCGTTGTGATTCTGAGATGGACATGTAGATCAATTAATGCTCGGGCCGCGTGTGTCTTGGACCCAACCGATCTACTGGCCACCTCTCTAGTCAATGGAAGCGTTGGCTGTTCTAGGCTTTAATGGGTAGTTCTGCTCTTGGGCCACCGGTCTACTTACTCTTCATCCGGTCAATGGCCTCGTTGATCGTCCAGGCAGAATTGGACCATTCTCGATTTGGGCCGTTTCCTCCTTTGTGGGTCAGTCCATTACTGACGTCCCCATCACTAGCCCCATATGTTGTGGTCTAGGACTCTGGCCTCCAACATGCTCACGATGGGACGTTCCTGGTTGGACAACTTGTTCAAGATAACTTGAAACGGGCAATGGCCCTTGGTCAATGGATCTCGTCGCTTGGGGCTATTGATCGTAACACCAAGATCCGGAGAACTGAACTGGAGGTAATATTGACCGAATTCGCTGACCGCTCTGGTAATAATCCAGAGAGCTTGGTAGGAATAGAAGCGTTGACCGAATTTGTTGATCGTTCTATCCAGAATCTAGAGAACTAGGCATGAAGAGCGGCGTTAACCGGATCCGCTGACCATTCTAACGAGAATCCGAAGAACTGAGCGTGAAGAGCAGTGTTGATTGGATTCATTGACCGCTTTGGCCAAAATTCGAAGAGCTTGTGTGAATTGAAACGATGTTCCATCATGGCGCCGGACTGTCAAACGAAAAGTTTCGCTACGTGTCAACACGCCGTGAATTTACGATCCAAGTAATTAACTCTGCAGGAAATCCGATTTGACTGCGCCCTTTCCAGATGCGACATGTGTCCACCATAATGGGTATGTTTTTTCGAGGTGTTGTCTTACCAACGGTTGCGTGCCTATACAAAAACCAGTACATCCGTTCAACTTTTCCACACTTAAAATTTTCTAAGTTTCTACTGCTCTTCTCACCCTTGTTTCTATGGCTCCTTCTATTGTTGATATTGCTTCTGTGTTTACCCTTGGCGAGGTGAGAGAATTGTACGTGGGGTTCAATATTTCACGTGAGATTGTCCCCGTGATACTCAGTGAGTACAATAGGGCCTGCTTCCCTCCTAGGGGCTGCATCACTGTGTATGAGGCTTATCTGAGGAGTGGGTTTCGCATCCCCATCCCAAAAGAGCTGCTAGACATCTTTACAGTGCTCAAATTTTCTATTGTACGGCTCCATGCTGATGCCGTATACTATCTCTACATGCTATACATTTTCCTATGCCACCGTTCACGAATGCTAACGAAGGCAGCGGTTGGGGTAATGTTTCGATTCACCCAAAGTGAAAACTGGATCTCTCTGTCCCACAGAGACCTTCCCGTCAGCGAGGCCATCTATGATTCGCTAAAAAATTGGAAGGACGACTACTTCTTCATACGCGTCGGTGACTCGTGGCCCTTGTCCTAAGATTGGGGCAAGGTTTTCAGTGTTTTTATCGGGATGCTCAAGGAGGTTGTGGTGGAAGTTGTGGAGCCACTGCTGAGGCTGGTGAGGAAATACCCTAATGAATTTTGGAAAGATCATTTGGTTTCCAAACAGTAAGCCAAGAAAGCTCACTGGGGACCTCCTTATCCGGTTCAAGAGATCAGGCGGCTGTTGTCGGACGCCTTGTAGCGCAAGAGAAAGGCTGGGCCATTTCCATTGATGCGGCCGGTGCTCCTTCCATCGGTGATGCTCTCGGCAATCCAAGGTAGACAAGGGTTGCGACGATAGTGCCTTCTTCATCGTCCTCCACAGAGCAGGATTACATAATGGGCAAACGAATTGCTGGAGCTGGAGTGTGCTCTGGAGTAGAGGTGGCTATGGAGGAGTATGAGGCCATACTGCGCACTGCCGCAAGTGACGTGGTTATTGTGCTACCGTAGCCGATGGGCTTGGGAGCGCAAGTTGTGCCGATGGAGCAGCCACTTGTAGCTGCTAGGATGGAACCGGCATATGAGCCGTGAGTTGAGCTGGAGGAGCCAACCTTAGAGCCACTTCCTGCGCCTGATGAGCCAGCCGTCAGAGAGCTTTTTGTGATGGCTAACCTTAGTGTTGATTTGACGGAGGAGATTGCCGCTGAGGTTTCAGCGGAGCGTGCTGAGGAGGCTGCCGCTTCTTGTCCTCCGCCATCAGTCCCAAGGTCACGGAGCAGGTCAATGAGGAGGCGGAATGTCTGGCTAGTAACCTTTCAAAATTTCCCTTCTCTTCTTCCTTTACTGTTGTGGTTTAACTTTTGTAATTTCTAGTAGGAGGCAAAGGTCATGAGTGTAGTGGGCAAGGGACTACGCAAATGGGACTTGATGATCCAGGGTTGTAAGGAAGAGATTGTCTGATTCGAGGAGGAGGTCGACCTATTGAGGACCTAGCACCAGGAGGAGAAGGTCGCTCTTCAATCACAGTTATTTGAGCTGAGAGCAAAAAATGCTAGACTAGAAGACGAGGCTGCCAGGACTACGGGTATACTGATGAGCTTTTGAGCAGGATAGCTTCGTTGAAAAATCGGCTATCCATATGCATACCCCCTTATGAGGTCTCTCATGCGCTGTGGGTACGGTTATTGGAAGACATCAACATCAGTCACCGCATTGTCCATCTAGTGGATCCCAATTTTCCTGTCGGTGTCATTAACCAAGTAAACCGTACTGTCCAGCAACATGAGAGCCTCATGGATCAGTCCTAGAGGGTGCGAGGTTCTCTCCCTCCTCCTCCAGGGATCTCTACTCAAATTTTGTGCCCCTTATTTTTTATCTTTTGATGTGTATGTAAATATAATTTTCTCATTAATAAAACAGTTATTTTACCAATATTCTACGTTCCATGACTTTGCTTTCATTAGCTATTCCGTTAGCTATTTGACCTTTGTATTAGTCGGCCTACTTGGTGAACCTCGTGCAAGTTGGCCGTCCATCTCATACATTGGAGACGCTTGTTGCGCTCTCAGATAGACTTAAATCCTCAAAGAGATATCAAGGTAGGTCCTGAAGTTGTATCAAGCCGATTGTGAGTTGAGACTTGAGTGGCGCTGCCCACGTTTGATCTTAGGTGGCCAACTTTCGGACAGAGCACTTGCTCCGGGATGTTGACCATTGTAGACTGACAGCGCTAACTCCATTGGAGGAGGTTGTCATGCGTGCCACTTAAACCCCCTAAAGTTTGGAATTAGACTGCGAACGGGCCACTTTAACGACCAAGGTTTAATTTGACTGCTTGTGGGTCACCTGGATGATCAGGGTTTAATTCGACCGCTTGGATGACAAGGTTCAATTCGACCGCTTATGGGCCATCTGGATGACTAGGATTTAATTCGATCGCTCTTGGGCTATCTGGATGATTAGGGTTTCATTCAATCGCTAATAGGCCGCTTGGATGACCGGGGTTTAACTGCGAATGGGTGAAAAACCCATCCGCCTTAGGGGCAACTTAAGTTGTTTATTTCGTACAACCAGTAAGTAAGCATTCATATGGAAAAGAATAAATATAGAAAAGAGTCAATGCAAGTGGAAAAGAGTTTTCTTTTATTAATAACATTATAATGTTACAAGCATACTTATGCCATACAAATGACCTACCTAGGTTTTTACTGGAAGTAACGCTTTAGGTGGACTGCGTTTCACGTCCATGCGACCAACTTGCCATTCTAGGTTCAGAGCTTGTATGCTCCGTTTCGCAAGACGACGGAGACTAGAAACAGGCATTCCCTATTCGGGGAAAGCTTGTTCCGGTTGGTGGTGTTGCATGTAGCTTCTATGTTTCGTAAGATCAAGTCTCCAACTTTGAATTGTCGCACTTTCACTTTCTTGTGGTAATAGCAGTCGACTCATTGTTGGTAGGCTGTTGTCCACATCCTGGCAGTGTTGCGGGTTTTATCCAGCAAGTCTAGGTGTTCCTTGAGCTTGTGGGAGTTACCAAATGGGTCGAAGGCTTTGACCCTAAGACTTGGGAGCTCGACTTTGATCAGAATTATTACTTCAGTCCTGTAACAGAGACTAAATGGTGTCTCGCGAGTTGGTTTCTTGAGAGTCATCCATTATGACCATAAGATGGACGGTAGCTCGTCGACCCAGGAGACCCCTACGTCCTCCATCTTGGTCTTTAGACTGTGGAGTAGCGTATGGTTGGTGACCTTTACTTGTCCGTTTTCCTGGGGGTATACTACTGAAATATGGATCAATCTTATACTAAGATTGGTGCAATACTTGGTGATGAATTTTTTTGAGAATTGGGTTCCGTTGTTGGTCACGATGACCTCAAAAACGCCAAATCTGCACACTATACTTTGGCAGACGAATTCTAAGGTATTGTGCTCGGTGATCTTGGCCAGCGGGGCAGCTTCAACAGATTTGGTGTAGTCAATGTTCGCGATGATGAACTTTCTTTACCCAGTCGCGATGGAAAATAGACCGAGAATATCGAGCCCCCACCGTGTGAAAAGTCAAGGAGCTTGGAGGGATCTCAACTCTGCGGACGGCTAGTAGTGAAGATTTCCATGGCGATAATAATTCTCACACTTCTTCACGAACTCTAGGCCGTCCTTTTTCATTGTAGGCCATTAATATCCCTAGCGCATGACCTTGAACGCTAAATTCTTACCGCAAATGTGTGATCCACATATCCCAATGTGAACTTCGCTCAAAGTGTAGTCGGCCTCCTCGGGAGTAAGATACCGCAGGTACAAAGTAGAGCAGTTGCTGCGATAGAGCCGGCCATCGACTATGGTGTACCAGTCGACTGTCTTTTTTATCCGTTTGGCTTTGTCCGCGTTCTCCGACAGTACTCCATCCGCCAGATTTTTTTACTATGGTGTCATCCAATTTTTGGCATCAAAAACTTGCATCACTTCCTGTTCCTCTATGTTGGGAGTGCTCAAAACCTCCCTCATGTCTTTCGAGTACTGTTCTAGATCATTGACCACCGCTATCCTGACAAGTTGGCAGTATTCCAGTTCTGAGTTCTAGGGACGTGGACAAGGCTCATCTTGTCAAATCTCCGGATTGCATCCTTTGCCTTGGTCATGTATTTGGCCAAGAAAATGTTACACTTCTCGAAGCTCCCGTTGATCTAGTTAACGACTAGCTCTGAGTCGCAATAGATGGTCAGCCGCCTAGTTGAGCACTCTTTGGCAAGTCATAATCCGGCCAATAGGGTTTCATACTCGGCAACATTATTGGTGGCCGAAAAATTGAGTTTAAGGGAGTATTTCACCTCAAACCTTTCTGGGGTCCTTAGAACCATTCCAGCACCTCTGCCTGTATTCATAGATGAATTGTCCACGTCGAGAACCCATTTTGGCTATTCTGGATGGTGACCCGTGTCCTCAGTGGGGTGCTTATCGGTAATTGGGGTCATGGTCTCGATGATGAAGTCCGTTAGGGCCTGCCCTTTGATGGCTGGCGCGGGCCAAAATTTGATGTTGAATTCCCCCAGCTCGATGGCCCACTTAACTAGCTACCCAAAAACGTCAGGTTTTTAGAGAATACCCTTCAATGGCTTGTCGATCAGGACAACCATGTGATGAGCTCGGAAGTAAGGTCTCAAATTGAGGGTTGAGAAGACAAGTGCCAATGTTAGCTTCTCAGCGCGCGGGTAGCATGTCTCTACGCCGGTCAATGTCTTGCTCACATAGTAGACCGGCCACTGAGAATTAGAATCCTGGCGAATGAGAACAGAGTTTAGATGCACCTCTGATACTGCCAAGTAGAGGTACAACTTTTCTCCGTCCCTAGGGGACATCACCAACGACAGACTTGCCAAATATTATTTCAACTCATTGAAGGCTTCCTGGCACTCTTCAGTCCACTGGAAGCCGTTTGCTTTAGTTTTTCGTAGAACCTTGAAGAAAGGCTAATACTTGTCCCCTGATTTTGCCAAGAAGTAGGACAGTGCTGCTAGTCATCCGGTTAGCCTCTGGATATCCTTGACGCTCTGCGATCGAGACATGTCCGCATGGTTTTGATCTTCTCTGGATTTGCTTCGATCCGTCACTGAGAGACGATGAAACCCAGGAACTTTCTTGAGGATACCCCAAAGATGCACTTTAAAAATTTAACTTCATTTGATGCACACGGAGTACCCCAAAGGACTCAGCCAGATTATGAATATGGTCGCTGGTGGTCTTACTCTTGATGAGTATGTTGTCGATATACACTTCCATATTACGGCCGATCTACTTCTCGAATATCTTGTTCACGAGCCTTTGATAGGTGGCGCTTGCATTCTTCAAATCGAAAAGCATGACCCTATAGCAATAGGTGCCTTGGTCAGTTATGAACAAGATGTGCTCCCTATTCTCTAAGCTCATCTGGATCTGATTGTAACCCGAGTATGTGTCCATCAAGCTCAGTAACTCGTGTCCAGAAGTCGAGTCCACCAACAGGTGATCCTGGGTAATGGGAAGATGTCTTTTGGGTAGGCTTTGTTGACATCCGCCATTTTTCATTGCTTTTCTTTACCTAGACGACGTTAAGGAGCCAATCCAGGCATTACACTTATCTGATAAAGTCGACGTCTAGAAGCTTCTTCACTTCTTCTCGGATGGCAACGAGCTTTTTCACGGAATTGTTCCTCAACTTTTGCTTGATGGGCTTATGGCCCCGATTAAGGCCAAACTTATGGACAAATACTCCGATTGGAATCCTAGGCATATCAGCGGTTGTCCACGCGAAGTTATCAGCGATTTGTCTTAAAAACGTTATCAGCTCGTCTCGCAGTGGTCTGGCGAGTGAGCTCTCAATTTACAACACCTCTCCAGGTCCTCCAGATTTAGTGGTACTAGGTTGGTTGTCTCGTCGAGCTGAGCCTGCTGTAAGGCTGCCTCATCTCAATGGTCTAGTTTTCCTATAGGCTATCCGCTGCTGCTCGATGCGATCTGGGACATATAACATATCCGTCCAGTTACTTGGTCACCCAGCACTTCACCGATACCGCATGTCGTTGGAAACTTTATTTTTAAATGCGGTATCGAGGTGATGGCTCTGAACGTTGCTAGGTATGGTTGGCCTAGGATAGCGTTGTATACGGAATGTAGGTTAACCACTAGAAAATTGAGTGTCTGACTCACCGTTCTGGGGTATGTGCCCAGGGTGACTTCTAGCTGTATCGTTCCTTGGACAGCCATAGGTTCATTGTCTAGGCCGTACAGTGTCCCTTCTATTGGTTTCAATTGATGCATTTTGAGTCAAAGTTTGAAAAAAGTGTCAAGTTAAAGTAATCTTTTGACCTTCCATTATCAATGAAAACTCGTTTCAGTTGGTAGTTTATGGTACCATCTGAAACGAGTGCAGATACAACAAAGGGATCAATGTGTGGGAAAGTTACATGATTCTTGGCACAATCACTAAAGCTAATGACATTTTCTTCCATCTTCTACTTCTTCCACTCGACTTGTCGTTCCTTGTGATCTACTTGGGTTTTGACCGATCGGGTCGTGATCATGTTGACCATGCTAGCGGCGACCCAATTTTATGGTTGGAACGGATCTGATTCTTCCCTGCCTGAGGTGCCAAAAATCTACCTAGGGTTCCCGACGAACCTGGTGAGATGGCCCCTCCAGATGAGCTTCTCAATCTCCCACTGCAGCGTCTTACAGTCCTCCGTGGTGTGTCCCAGAGATTGATGAAAATCATAGTACTTAGCTGAATTTTCTCTTTCCATGCTCTTCAGTGGTTTTGGCCATCTGAGGAATTTTTCACCACAGATCTGTATAAGAACGTTGGCCCGTGTGTCGTTGAGAGGAATCAGGTTGATCGGTCTGTACTCCTTGTGGTCCACTGCTCCGGTCCCAGGCTGATTTCGGCGAGGATTGTCGCCGCCACCGTTCTTCATCTTCCCATCGGCTGGGAAAGAGCGAGGCTGATCGATCTTCTCAGGACACTTTGACTCGTTAGCCTCCTCGAAGGCTGAGTAGGTCCTTGTGATAGACTTCGCTTCCCGAAAGGTTTGTAGGTTCTTGTGCGTCAGGTGCCTGAAGAAGTCTATGTGTATCAACGTTGAGATGAAACTGTCAAAATTTATCTCATCTGTGAGCTTGGGGATCCTCCTGGCCTCCGCTGCGAAGCACTCTAGGAACTTTCTTGGATTTTCTCACTGTCTCTAATTGTTGTGGGAGAGATGCCATGACTGCTTCTCTTCCCGGTGGCTAGAAGCGTACTGGGCTAGGAAGATGTCAATGAGCTCTTGGAAGTTTTGGATTGAGTCTGATGGGAACTGGTAGAACCGGATTCGAGCATCTCCCTTCAAGGTGAGCGAGAAGTATTGGCACATCGCCGAATCCTCCAAGCCCTGGAGCCTCAGATTGGTGTGGAAGTGATCTAAGTGATCCATCGGATCAGTACTCCCATTGTAAGAATCCAACGTTGGCATCTTGAATTTAGCCGGTAATAGGAGGTTTAAGATCTCAGCAGTGAAGGGAGATCTCTCCAGATTAGCGGCGTGTTCATCATCTTTGAACACGAGGTTCTAGATCTTTTTGACTTTTACCTCTACTCGGGAAGCATTTTTCGATCTCTTGGAGTTGAGATAAGTCCTTAACTCCATTCTTTTGGTAGCGTCTCATGTAGCCGGCCGGCTACTGCCACTGACGGATCGTTTATTCTGGGAGGCTCCCTCCTGAGCCTGAGGCCTTGGCTCGTCCCGAGTATGCCAGCCGTTCCTTCTTTCTAGACTCTCATCTGGAGTCTTGTGGCCCAAGCGCCCATCAAGACTGGGACGACTTTGGGCGTTGGAGGCCTCTGAAGCATGAGAGTTGGCTAGCCTCGTGGCTTTCTTGGCCAGCTTCTTCTTCCTCTAACTTGAGTACAAGCCGTAGAGGGCGAAGCCCCCTACTTCTTCTTACCTTGACGGGTGCAGAATATCAGGAGCATTTTGTTCATATTGCTTATATACTCCACAAAGTTTTGGAGGAATAGCGCGGGTGCCCCTCCGACTTGATTACCAGTAGAGTGGTACTGATCAGGAGAAGCAGTATCTTTAGCGGGAATGCTAGTTTGGGTTTTGGTGTTCACCATTTTGTCTGGTGGTACTAATTTTGTAGAAGAAAGTGTTTGCAGAGATAAAAGTAGTTAGCTTTTTGTTAGCTTTTCACAGACGATGCCAATGATGAGTCATGGATCCAAGTTTGAACAGATTCGGGTCAAGTAGTCCGTCTGATTCTGGTAAATGTTCGCTTAGCTTAGGATTTTGCACATCACAACTTAAACAAGAGGTCAAGTGACGGTAGCATTTGATCCCGCCAAAAATATTCTGACACTTAAGTAAGTAATCAACCGTTTGAAGACAAAAAGGTGGATGCAATGAATACATTATGAATGCTGGTGAGTGTTTGAAAGTGGGAGAGCACTCATAGGAAGAGTAGCTTTGTTATTGATCGTGAGGAGCAGTTTTTCTGAGCATTGAGTTCATTGGGAACTAATAACAGTGAAAGAGAGAGTGCCTAGAGTTTCTGAAAGCTTCGTGATTGCTAAAGGGTTTTCGGGGGCAAGAGAAGGCGTTTATAAGTGTGACTGAAAGCGGGTCTTTGAAGGGAGATCCCATGGCCTTTTATAGCCATGGCCCTAGGCTACCTTCCCTATACAGAGGGGTTTGATGCGTGCTCTCTATTGGGGATCGTTGCCTTTTTTGTGTAGGTGTAATTGTCATTTCTACCTATAACGGTTAAAGAGGCCGATATCCTTCCTTCTGTATTTTGTAACTATTAGAGTTTTCAATAGACTGTGCATGGATTTTGGTACTTTCATCCTAAGATGCATACTGATTCTGAAGGTGACCATTATAGTAGAGCTTGCCTTTTTGGAGATGCAAAAAATTAAGCCAGATGATCGTTATAGGTTTGAGATGGACAAGTGGAACAATTAATGCTTGGGTCGTGTGCGTCTTGGCCCCAACTGATCTACTGGCCACCTCTATGGTCAATAAAAGCATCGATCGTTCTAGGCTTTAATGGGCAGTCCTACTATTGGACATCTAGTGGCCTACTTGCTCTTCTTCCGATCAATGGCCTCATTGACTGTCCAGATAGAATTCGGCTGTTGTGGATTTAGATCGTTTTTTTTTCGTGGGTCAGCCTGTTATTGGCGTCCCATCAATAATATAAATTTTGATTATTTTTTATTTTTTATC
>JAODPA010066386.1:0-10928 GCA_025585075.1 Nepenthes mirabilis | reverse complement strand
TGTCTCCGGGATCCAAGTTTCAGACAAATTCGGATCAAGTTGATTATTTGAATTTGACTCCGTCCACTGAGTTTCGATCGTACACACCACGACTATGAAAAAAGTCAGGTGACAGCGGGAGGTTATCCCACCAAAAATATTCCAACACTTAAATCAGTAAACTGCCTTCGAATTAAGAAGGTGAAAGTAAAAGATGCAAGGAGAATGTAGAGAGTATTTCTGATGGAAGAATTCTCTCGTTGAGAGAGGCTTGGTGGCTCGTGAGGAACGTTGGCTCTGTGTATTATATTCACTAAGAACGTAGCGGCAAAAAGAGATAGAGAGAGCATTTGTATTCTGAAAGCGTATGTGCTTTTCAGTAGAGTGTTTTTTGTAGGCAAATGAGAGCCTGCCTTGGAGTGAGGACTCCATGGCCTTTTATAGTTGCCATGTCAAACTAGGTTTGGCCTACTTAAGGCTTGGCCTTCGGACAGTCAACTGGTTCTACTTCCCATCAACGGAAGTATTAACCATCTCAAGAGCAAGTCGTCTGTCCTACTCTTCGGCTACTCCTAGCTCACTTAGCCTTTCGTCTGATCAACGGTTGGTGTTGATCATCTATACACAAAATAGATTATTGTGGATCTGGGCCTTTCCTCCTTAAGTCAGCCCATTACTGACATACTATTACTTGCCCACCATATTAGTGGTCTGAGACTCTGACCTCCAGCGTATTCAAAATGGGTTGCGAATAGATGGATCACATGCCTGAGGTGACTTGGTGAGGAAACTGCCAATTACTCTTAGTCTGCTGATCATGTTGCTTGCAATTGTTGACTGTAAAGTCAAGATCTGGAGAACTGACTTAGAAGATCATTGACCAGATCCATTGACCATCGAGACCAGAATCTGAAGGACTAGTGAATGAAGCATTAACCTAATTCGTTGACCATCTAGATCAGAATTCGAAGGACTGGTGAAGGAAGTGTTGACCAATTCATTGACCATCTAGACCAGAATCTGGAGAACTGGTAAAGGAAGTATTGACTAGATTGTTGACCGTCTAGAACAGAATCTGAAGGACTAGTGAAGGAAGCGTTAACCGAATTCATTGACCTTCTAGACCAGAATCCAAAGGTCTGGTGAAGGAATTGTTGACGGATTCATTGACTATCTAGACCAGAATCTGGAGAACTGGTGAACGAAACGTTGACTGGATTCATTGACCATCTAGAACAAAATTCAAAGAACTGGTGAAGGAAACTGGAAAGTTGTGCCATCATGCCGCCAGTCTACGAGTTGAAAAGTTGGCCGAGTGTTCGCACAAAGTGAATTTGTGATCTTGATAATTAATGCACCAGAGGATTTGATTCGACTGCACCCATTCAGAAAGTGACACGTGTCAGCAATGATGGGCGCACGTTTACGAGACGATTCTCCTTCTCCGGCATTCACATTCCTTTAAGTGGTCCATCCGTTACTTTTTAAACTTCCCACGCTTTTCTTCAACTTTCCTTCCTGAAAATTTCTAAGTGCTCTATTATCTTCCTTCTCCCATTTCTTTAGCTTTCTCTGTTATCCAAATAGCTTTAGTTCTCAGAGCCAGTAACGCGAAGGAGTTATACGTCAAGTAAAACATCCCAAAGGAGATCGTCTTTAGAGTCCCCAACAAGGAAGATTGGGCGTGCTCCCTTCCTGAGGGTTGCATCACCATGTATGAAGCCCACTTGAGGAGTGGGTTGTGCCTTCTAGTCCTGGACGAGCTGCAGGAGATTCTGACCACCCTTTAGGTTCCTATCGCATAGTTTCATGTCAATACTATGCAATACCTGTGCACACTCTGCATCTTTTTCTGCCACCATACGAAGCGGCTGATAGTGGAGGCGATTAGAGTGATGTTTAAGTTCAACAAGGGAGCAGAGTAGATCTCCCTATCCCCACAAGGGCTTCAAATAAGCACTGCCATAGATGATTCTTTGAAGAATTAGAAGAACCGATTCTTCTACGTTCACATGGATGAGTCCTGTCCCTTTGCTAGGGATTGAGGCAGGCTGCCTGATGTTTACACCAAGACGCCGACTGGTGAGAAGAATGAGACCATGGAGCCGCTTTTCAAGATAGTGGAGGACCATCTCTCTAAATTTCGAAGAGACCACTAGGTTTTCTATGCGGAAGCCAAGTGGGCACGATGGGGACCTCCTTCCCCGGAGTAGAAGATGAAGGTGCCTTCATGTAAGAGGAAGGCGGGCGCCATTACGATTGGGTCTATCGGTGCGCCACCTAGTGAGGGGTCTCCCAAAAGTCCAAGGCAGAGAAAACGACGATGGGGATGTCTTCTTCTTCTTCCATTGATTCAGAGTATGTGTTGGCTAGCCAGGTCACTAGAGTCGAAGACAACTTCGGTATTGGCGGAGTTGAGGCATACAGGGCCAGTCTGTGCTCCACTATGAGCAATACTATTCTTGCTCTACCACTGCTGGAGCACTAAGCAATGCCACCAGAGTCACCCGCGGAGTCCCCAGCTGAGAAGACAAGTGAGTTGCATGAGGAGACACTTTCCAGAGAGCTCCTGGAGGCGCCTGCAGAGCTTCCTGTCGTGTAGGTTGCTGGATTATCTGAGGAGCTTTCTACTAGTGAGCCTCACGAGGTGCCTGAGGGGCAAACTGCCGAGAAGCCTTAATTGATGATTGGTGTCAGTGCTGAGCTAACGGAGGATCCTACCGCCGAAGAGCCTGCTGAGGTGGTGGGATTTTCTATGGAGATGACGGAGGAGTCTGCCGCCAAATAGCCTGTTAAGGTAGTGGACCTCACAACGAAGTTGCCGGAGGACTATGCGACGGAGGCCACCGCTAGGCCTGTTCAGGAGATTTCTGTCTCTAGTCCTCTGCTGCCAGGCCCAAGGTCACGGAACTGGCCAGCGAGGTTGGTGTGCAAAGTCTGGCAAGTAAACCTTCATAATTTTTCTGCTCCTTTTTCTCTCTGCTGCTGATACTTAGCATTTTTGTAGGGAGAGAAAATTACGAATGTAGTTATCAAGAG
This sequence comes from Nepenthes mirabilis, assembly GCA_025585075.1. NCBI lineage: Eukaryota > Viridiplantae > Streptophyta > Magnoliopsida > Caryophyllales > Nepenthaceae > Nepenthes > Nepenthes mirabilis. The sequence goes on along the minus strand of JAODPA010066386.1, from coordinate 7,910 downwards.
ACTACACCAGTGGCACCTAGTGATCTCTGATAGGGATAAGGAGATCGCTTGATTCGAAAAGGAGATGGAGTTGCTGAGATTGGAGTATCAGGAGGACATGACTACTCTTCTATCTGTGCTGTCAAGTTTAGAAGAGGAAAATGTTAGACTAAAAGAGGAGAATGACAAACTGAAAGAGAAGAAATTGACTGAGTGGTGAGATGCATTGACCAACTCGCGGGATAGATGACATCATTAGAGAATGAGTTGACTACTCGTATATGCCCCCATGGAGTCTCCAATATACTGGTGGCACGGTTGTGGGAAGGTGTCAACCTTTACCGACGCATTGCACGGTTGGTTAACCCCAACTTTCCAGTGGAATATCTTGACCTATCGAACTATTTTGCCCAACGTTGTGAGAGCCTTATGGGATAGTCCCGGAGTGGTCAGGGGCCCCCACCTCCTCCTCCTGGGAGCTCTGCACCTCCGTAGACTTTGTACTCTTTGTTTTTTAAAATTATTGTTATTATGAATGCACAAAATTAATAAAATGGTCATTTTACTGATATTATGTGCCTTTGTCTTTGTTGCCATTTTTCAATTACTTGTCATTGCGTTGTCCGGCCGACTTGGTGCGTTGCACGCAAGTTGGCCGTCTACCTTCTTTAAGATATTTGTAGCGCTCTCTAATGGACTTTAATCCTAGAAATGAAATCAAGGTGAATCCTGATGTCGGGTCAAGTTTAATGTACACTTGTACGTTAGTAAAGGTTTGGTGGCATTGCCCATGTGTGAACTTAGGCAGCTAGCTTTTGAATGAAGTGCTTTTGCTCCTATTGACCGTTGTTGACTGACCACGCTATGTCCTTGTGTAGGAGGTTGACACGTGTACTATTTAAGCCCCCTACGATTTTGACCGCAAACGAACTACTTGAATGACCAATATTTAATTCGATCGTTAATAAGCTGCCTAGATGACCAGGGTTTAGTTACGACCGCTTATGAGCCGCCTGGATGACCAAGGTTTAATTATGAGTGGGTAAAAATTCACCCGACTTAGGGATAATTTAGGTCGTATAATCATACAAATAGACACACATTCATCTGGAATAGAAAAAGAAAAAAGAGACAACACAATGCAATGAAAAAAATATTCTTTTATTAATAATAAACATTGTGTTCATTTATAAGCATACACATGGACAACCTACATATGCCTTTACTGGAAGTAGCGCTAGAGGTCTATCGCGTTGCACATTCATGGAACCAACTTACCGTTCTGGGTCTGGAGTTTGTATGCTCCATTTTGTAGAACGGTTGACACTAGAAAAAGGCCTTCCCAATTTAGGGAGAGTTTATTCCGGTTGACAGTTTTATCCGTAACCTCGATGCCTTATAATACCAAGTCCCTAACTTCGAATTACTGGCTTTTACCTTCTTATTGTACTAGTTGGCGACTCGTTATTGGTAGACTGTTGTCCGCATTCTAACAACGTCACGGGCTTCCTTTAACAAGTTTAGATGTTCCCAAATTTTTTAAAAGTTACCTTATGGGTCGAAGGACTCAACCCTAAGATTTAGAAGCCCAATCTCAACCGAAATTACTACTTCAATTCCATAGCAGCTATTGAAGGGTATCTCGCAAGTTAGTTCCTTCGGAGTAGTCCGATAAGACCATAGGACAGAGAGTAGCTTGTCGACCCATGAGCCCCTCGTCCTCTAACTTGGTCTTCAAACCGCGAAGTAGCGTATGATTTGTAACCTCCACCTGTTCGCTAGCTTGTGGGTACGCCACCGAAGTATGGACCAATCGAAAGCCCAAATTGGATCAATATTTGGTGAAACGTTTTTCTAAGAATTGGGTTCCACTGTCAGTCACAATAACCTCGAAAACACTAAGTCTACTAACTATACTTTAGCGGACGAATTCTAAGGCATTGTACTCTGTGATCTTGGCCTGCGCGAAGGTTTCGACCCACTTGGTGAAGTAGTCGATGCTCGCGATGATGAACTTCTTTTGTCAAGTCGTAATGGGAAATAGGCGAAGAATATCGAGCCCCCATTACGCAAAAGGCCAAGGAGCTAGAAGAGACCTTAATTCTACGGACTGTTGGTGGTGTAAATTGCCGTGAAGTTGGAAATTCTCACATTTCTTCACGAACTCAATGGCGTCTTTCTTCATCGTTGGCCAGTAGTAACCTTGACGTATAATCTTGAATGTTAGGTTTTTGCTGCCGATGTGTGATCCACATATCCCAAGGTAGATTTCGCTCAAAGCGTAGTCGACCTCCTCAAGAGTAAGGCATCGGAGATACGGAGTCGAGTAACTACGGCGATATAGCCGTCCATTGACCATGATGTACCAATCGCCTGTCTTCTTAATCCACTTGGCTTTTTCCGCATCATCTGGTAATGCTCCGTCCGTTAGATACTTCTGGTAAGGTATCATCTAGTTCTTTGCATCAAAAATTTGCATTGCTTCCGATTCCTCAGTACTGGGAGTGCTCGAGCCGCCCGCATGTCCCCCATGTACTATTCTGCGTCCTCAGTCGAAACTACTTTGGCATGTTGGTCAGTCTTCCAGTTCTCAGTTCTTGAAAAGTGGACCGGGGTCACTTTATCAAATCTCCGGGTGGCTTCCTTCACCTTGGCCAAGTGAGGGTTGCATGCCTCAAAATTCCCGTTAACTTGATTGACGACAAGTTCAAAGTCGTTGTAGACGATCAGTCGTCTGGTTGAGCACTCTTTGGCTAGTATTAACCCGGCCAATAGAGTTTCGTACTCGACAACGTTATTGGTGGCCAGAAAGTCGAATCTAAGGGGTCCTTAGGACCACTCCGACACCGCTGCCTTAGTCTGTAAATGATTCATCTATGTTGAGGGCCCACTCCGGCTCTTCCCTATGCCGTTTTGCATCCTCAGCGGGCTGTTTATCTGGAATTGGTATCGTGGTCTAGACAATAAAGCCATCCAAAGCCTAACCTTTGATGACTAGTCTGGGCTAAAATTCAATGTCAAACTCTCCCAATTGGATAGTCCATTTTATCAACCGTCTAAAAATATCGAGCTTTTGGAGAATACTCTTCAGTGGTTGGTCGGTTAGAACTACCACGCGATGAGCCTGGAAGTAAGGTCTCAGCTTTCTGGCGGAGAAAACAAGTGACAAGGCGAACTTCTTTACTCGTGAGTAGCGCATCTCTACGCCAGTTAACATCTTACTCATATAGTAGACTAGCCGTTGAGAGTTAGAGTCCTAGCATATGAGGACAAAGCTAAGAGTCATCTCTAAACTACCAGATAGAGGTATAGCTCCTTTCCATCCTTAAGCGAGGTTAGCAACGGTGGACTGACCAAGTACTAGTTTAATTTGTCAAAGGCTGCCTGGCATTTTGCTGTCTTAGAGCTTTAAAGAAAGGCTGGTACTTGTCGCTCGACTTAGCCAAGAAGCGGGACAAGACTGCCAATCGTCCAGTTTGCCATTGGACGTCTTTGACAATCCGTGGCAGAGTCATGTCCGTGAAGACCTTGATCTTTTCCAGGTTTTTCTTTGATCCCTCGTTGAGAGACGATTAAACCCAAGAATTTCCTTGAGGATACTCCGAAGTTACATTCATAAGGATTCAGCTTCATTTAATGAGCGCGGAGCACCTCGAAGGACTCAGCCAGATCGCGAATATGGTCATTGATAGCCTTACTCTTGACGAGCATATCGTCAACGTACACCTCTATATTGCGGCTGATCTGCTTGTCAAATATTTTATTTACAAGGTGCTGATAAGTGGCACCCGCGTTTTTCACACCAAATGGTATCACCTTATAGCAATAAGTGCCTTGATCCGTCGTGAACAAGGTATGCTCTTCATTTTCTAGACTCATTGAAATTTGGTTGTAGCCCGAGTATGCATCCATGAAATTCAGTAGCTCGTGTCCAGAGTTCGAGTTCACCAACAGGTCGATCTTGGGTAAAGGGAAGCTCTCTTTTTAGTAAGTTTTGTTAACGTCGGTAAAGTCGATACACATTCGCCATTTCCTGTTACTTTTCTTTACCTGGACGATGTTGAAGAATCAGTCTGGGAACTGGACTTTTTTTATTAAGCTGATATCTAGTAGCTTTTTGACCTCCTCTAAGATGGCGATCAACTTCTCTGGAAATAGGTTCCTCCACTTCTACCTAATGGGCTTGCGATCGGGATCGAGGCCCAACTTGTGGACCATTACACAGGCCAGAATCTCAGGCATGTCTGTGGGAGTCTACGTGAAGACGTCAGCATTTTGTTGTAAGAACGCAATCAACTCATCGTGCAGTGTCTCGGTAAGCGAGCATTCGATCTGCACGCACTTCTCCGAGTCATCCAAATTCAGTGTGATTAGATCGGTAGCCTCACCAGACTGCGCTTGCTGCAGAGTTGTTTTATATCCATGGTTAAGTTTTCCTGCCGTCTTAGTGCTGCCACTCAGTGTGATTTGGAACGTATAACTTGTCCGCCCAATCACTTGATCACCCTACACTTCGCCTATACTGCACATTGTTGGGAACTTCATCTTTAAGTGCGATATTGACATGACGACTTTGAACGTTGTTAGGCCAGGGCGGCCTAGTATAGTATTGTACACGGAGGGCAGGTCAACAATAAAAAAGGTAAGTGTGCGGTTTGCCGTTTCGGGTTCGTGCCTAGGGTAACCTCCAACTGGATTGCTCCTTGGACGGCCACTAATTCATTATCAGGGTCATAGAGCGGGTCTTCCACAGGTTTTAACTGACTCTTTTTTAAACCAAGTTTAAAAAACGCATCAAGGTAAAGCAAATATGGAAACTTTCATTATTAATGAAGATTCGCTTCAATTGGCAATCAACGCTACCGTCCGAAATGAGTGCGAATATAATAAGAAGATCTGCATGGGGGAGATTAAATGTTCCATGTCATTATCACTGAAGATAATGACGTTGTCTTCAGTGTGCTACTTCTGCCACCCAATTTGCTACTCTTTGTGATTCGTTGGGGTCTTGGCCGGCCGGATTGTGATCATCTTGATTACTCTAGCCGCGACCTGATTTTGAGGTTGGAAAATCTCTTGTCCTTCCCAGCGTGAGGTGCCAGAACTCTGTCCAGGGTTCTTAACGAACCTGGTGAGGTGGCCCTTCTTGATCTGCTCCTCGATCTTCCACTAAAGCATTTTACAATCCTCTATGGAGTATCTGGGAAATCAATGGAAATTGCAGTACTTGGTTTGATTTCACCCCTTCGCTTTCTTAAGTGGTTTGAGCTACTTAAAGAACTTTTCCTATGGATTAGCATGAGGACATTTGAACGTGTGTTGGTTAGGGGCATCAGGTTAATCGACCCATAATCCCTTCGCTATAGTACTCCGGCCCTATGGTGTTTTTTTGCGGGAGAGATTGCTGCCATTATGCTTCTTCTTTCTCTTTGCCGGAAAAGAGTGAGATTGTTCAGTCCGTTCGGGACACTTAGCCTCATTAGCCTCTTCTGCTACTGCGTAGGCCCTAGTGATAGATTCCACCTTCCAAAAAGTTTGTGGATTCTTATGCGCCAGGTGCCTAAAGAAATTCCCATGCTTTAAGATAGAGATGAAACTGCCAAACTTCATCTCTTTTGTAAGTCTGGGGGTTCGTTTCGCCTCTGCTACGAAGCAATCTAGGAACTTTCACGAGTTTTCTCCCCACTTCTACTTAATATAGGAGAGATGCCAAGGCTACTTCTCTTCCTGGCGGCTTGAGGCGTATTGTGCTAAGAAAAGGTCGGTGAGCTCTCGGAAGTTCTAAATCGAATTTGATGGGAGACAATGGAACCAGACGCGGGCATTTCCCTTCAGCGTAAGAGGGAAGCAACGACACATGGCTATGTCCTCCAATCATTGTAGAATCAGATGGGTACGAAAATGATCGAGATGATCCATGAGATCAACACTCCTATCATAAGGGTCAAGAGCTGGCATCTTAAACTTGGCCGGCATGAGATGGTTCAAGATCTCCACGGTGAAGGAAGATCTGTCCAGATTTGCAGCATGTTCATTATCCTTGAATACGCGTTTCAAGATCTTTTCTATCGTTGAATCTGTATGGGCGACGTTGCTAGTTCTTTTGGAGTTAAGGTAGGTTCTGAACTCCGTCCTTTCTCTGACGTGGCAAGTAGTCAGCTAGCTATCGCCATCAATGGATCGAACAATCCTAGAGGCTCCCTCCTGAGCCTGATTCCTAGTCTCCGCTCGAGAGTATCGAGTATTCCTTCGTTCTGCACTCTCCTTCGGAGTCCTACGTCCCGAACGTCCTTTGAACCTTAAATGGCTCTTAGCGTGTGTGGCCTCTGGAGCTTGAGTGCTATCCCATCTCTTGGTCTTATTGGATGGCTTCCTCTTCTTTTGGCCTCCTCTCATGGAGGCCGGAACAGGAACTGCTGCGGGTAGAGTTCCCTACTTTGTATTTTCTTTGTAGGCTAGTGCATTTGAAGCGTTTGATTCATGTTGCCCATTTGTTCCGTCAAGTTTTGGAAAAGTTGAGCGGGTACTCTGTTGACTACCCCGTTGACCATGTTACGAACATAGTGGTCATGATTGGGTGTGGTCGCATCTCTAGCCGGACCACTAGCTTGTGCTCTTGTGTTCACCATTCTAATTGTTGGAAGGTGAAACTGAGAGAGAATGTGGAGAAAAGTGGTTGACTTTTTGTAAGCTTTCTACAGAAGGCGCTAATGATGCGTCTTGGATCTAAGTTTTAAACTAATTCGGGTCAAGTTGATCACCTGAATCTGACTCCGTCCACTGAGTCTGGATCCTGTACACCACAACTACAAATAAGAAGTCAGGTGACAGTGGAAGGTTATCCTACCGAAATCACTCCGACGTTCAAGTCAGCAAATCGCCTCCAAATTAAGAAGGTAAAAGTAAAGAATGCAAGGAGAATACAGAGAGTGTTTGTGATGGAAGAGTGCTCTCATTGAGAGAGGCTTTGGAGGCTCGTGAGGAGCGTTGACTCTAAGCACCGTGTTCATTGGAAACGTACCGGCAAAGAGAGAGAGAGCATTTGTATTCTGAAAGCATGCGAGTTTTGCAATAGATAGCTTTTGTGGGCAATTGAGAGCGTGCTTTGGAGTGAGAACTCTATGGCCTTTTATAGTTGCTGTGCTGGGTGACCTTCATTGTGTAAGAAGGCTCGATTCTCGCGCTCTATTGGGATCACCGTCTTTTTTGGCGTGGAACCTTTGTGGCAGTAATGATCATTGCCTTGATTGCTTTTCTTCTGCGTTAGTAATGATCATTGCCTTGATTGCTTTTTTTCTGCGTTCTATAACCGTTAGAGTTTACTGCAGACAGGATGAGAATTTTAATGATTTTCTTTTAGTGATGCACATTGAATCTGCTGATAATCATTACAATTGAGATTGCTTTTTGTAAAGAGTGCGAAATTAGGGAAGAAGATCGTTGCTGGTCGAGCACGGTCGCATAGGCCAAGCTAGGCTTGGCTCACTTAAGGCCTGGACTTCAGACGATCAACTGCTCCTACTTTCAATCAATAGAAGCGTTGACCATTTCAAGAGTAAGTCGTCCGTCATACTCTTGGGCTTCTTCTAACTCACTTAGCTTTTCAAACGATCAACGGTTGGTGTTGACCATCTAAGCACAAATTGGGCTAGTGTGGATTTGGGCCTTTCATCCTTTTTGGGCTAGCCCATTATCGGGGTACCCGACATTAACTTTGCAAAATTTTGAATTTTAGAATTCTTTGTTTGGTATATATCAATATATAAAAATGATATGCCTTATTGTATGTTAGACTCATTTTTTCCTTTTTTGCTGACCTTTTAGATTATTAGAAGTTAAATATTTGAAGGATTGAATAGAGGAAAGTTGAAGATTCTATTTAGTAATATTTAGTTTTGGATTTGTATTTTAATAATATTTGAGATATATTT
>JAODPA010066385.1:0-10928 GCA_025585075.1 Nepenthes mirabilis | reverse complement strand
CCCCCCAATATATATTAATGCATATCTAAATCTGAATTATCAAACAAATTAGGGAGCCACATAATTTAGGTGTCTAATTGGAATAAGTCCGGTCTTCGTTACTTTGAACCTATATCTTATATACTACAACTAAAAAATAAATGGTCAGAGAAATATGAGACTCGCTCTCCAGTATATCTTCCGACGCTCAAATCAATAATCTTTCTTAGTCGAATAGAAAGATATGAGGATAAGAAAAAATACGTAGATGTGGGAGTGTTTGGGAATTGAGTGTACAATAGAGGATTGGGCCCCGTTTGGTGTGTTTGAATGAGTGAATAGCTTTGAGATGATGCACTCATAAAAAGAGTGACTTAGAGAGAGAGATGTACTCGTCCAAGAGTGGGAGAGAGAGAGAGATGCACTCATTGAAAAGTGACTATTTACTTGTCTGGGCATTTTTTTGCTTTTGAATAGAGGTTGATCGATCTCTTTTTTTGTAGAGAAAAGAAAATATTTATAGAGCAGATGTCAGTTGAGCCGTCTCTAGGCATTATGGCTCTACAAGTTAGTGGAGCAGTGTACATGCAGTTGCTGCCTATAGTTAATGTGCCTTCTCATTGTGCCCCAGCGATCTGGGGGCGATATGTCAATAACTATCACCTGCAAGTCTATGACTATTTGTTGGGTTGTAAAAGTTATCGGCTATTTAGTTAGAGTTATAGCCATAAAGGTAGCCCACTAGTTAACCCCAATTGCCCGTTCGTTGTTGAGGGTTTTGGGTCAAGCCATTTGGGTCATTTGCAATGCCTTCAGGTTTCTAGGCCTTAAGGGACTCACGATAGGCCGCCACTATCTAGGCTTATTTTTCCTTTAGTAGACTGAGTTCTAGGCCAACTCATGGGTCGCTATATCCATCACTAGTCCCCCATACTAAGAGGTTTGAACTTTTAACTCCCGATATGTTCATAATGGGACATTGGTAGCAAATCCTCACGCATACTTCTTTCCTAGGTGCTCTACAAATTCTTTACCCTGTTCAGGTGTCAGAGCCATCAATAGTGAGCAGGCTGCACAGGGAGGCATAGCATTAGGCTATTATTACTAGTGAAGTGAGACTGACGTGCCATAGCACTCTACAATGCAAGTACATGTCATGGCCATTATAAAGATGCAACTCTTCGGTAGTCGTGAACGACGTTGTTTCTGAGCCAAGACTTTAGCTATTTAAATTCTGGTCGTCTGCCACTTATGTAATTTTTTATTATTTGAATCGCTTTGCCCTAATTTGCTCTTCATCCTCTCTTGTTTACATGACTTCTCGAACTGCACCCCAGGGCATCGCCGTGATCTTGTGTATTCTCACAAGTAAGGAAATAGACGCTTTGTATTATACGTATAGCATTCCTTGCACCATTCCGTACATAACACCTAGGGATAAAGATAGGGCTTGTGCACCTCAGCTAGGATTTATCACCATCAACAAGGCCCATTTGAAAGTAGGCCTTAGCTTTTCATTTGCAAAGGAGCTATATGAGATCTTGGTGGTTCTGGAGATTCTTGTGGCATTTCTCCACCCTAATATTATGCGATATCTGATTTATTTATGCTTCTTATTTCATTCCAAGAAGTTTTTCTTGAATGTCCGAGCCATGAAGGTGATCTTCCAATTCAATCAAAATGCGGACGGGGTTTTCCTTACCCCTCATAAGAATTTCAAAATAAGTGAGGGCAATACATATTCGATAAAAGTTTGAAAGGACCATTTCTTTAATGTGGTGGTTCTCTCCTACTGGACCCTTTCCAACAATTAGGGCAGAGTCAATGGTGTGTACTCCGGAGATGTCCTCGAGAGGGAGCACCAAATGACTTAGCTTTTAACAAGGCTCGTTGAAGAGAATGCAACCATTCTTCACTATACAGGTCATTGGCTCACCCAAAGGGCACTCGTTGAAGTTCAGTGGTAGATCAAGATTGGAGGAGACAATGTCACCACCATTTCATTCCATCGGCCCAAGAGAAAGTTGGGAGATCTATTTATCCAATATTCTCCTTAGTGGGTAGCTGGCCAAACAATCACTCCCTCACCCACCTATTCTTAGTACAGTCAAGCTATCGACAAGGCTTGTGAAGAGGCATCTCCTTTTGTAGCCGGCGAGTCATCGTGGAGGCCAGGTTTCACTCATTCTTCTCTAGTTGATTCGATTTTTTTGGAGAAAACTGGACAGGTTAAGGGTGGTAAGCCCCTTGCTAATTCTACTATTTCTCGAATAAATGACCCCTAAACTGGCAGATAGATGAGCCAATCGATGCCCCCACTATAGCTGAGTATGAGGTCCCGATCTTGGTCCCCACGTCGCTTGAGGTATCAATCTCCACACCCCCTACCGCTTTGGTTGAGGAGGGCACCAATAACAATCAGTCGGCCGATAGAATAATTGGAAATGGCCCAGAGGCTATGGCTGCTGAGGAGGGGCCTCGCCTGGAGGCTTTAACACCTGAGTTGCCAAACGCTTCGAGCATATCTCCTTCTCCTCCAGGATTTTGGGTGCCACTCTACTGCCAAGATTGCCTCTATAGTATTTTTTGCCTTTCTCTACATCTGAACCTAAGGATTCTTATGATCCATCTTATTAGGAGGGTCCATCTTACTAGGAGGGCCTATCGTTCCTTGAGGTACTACTTCACAGAGGTCTTCAATTAGTGATCATGCTTTTCATCACTATTCCTAGTTGACCATTCCCTTTTGCTTCGCAGGCACAGGAAGTGCTTCGCATAATGGCGGAGGCTTTATATTGGTGAGATGTTGAAATCTCTCGCTTATCTTAGGTGCAAGCGAACCCTACTGTGCTCGGGGAGATGGAAGCTCGAGTGGACACTGCCATTGCTGAGGCTCAGCAGAGTCATGACTAGGCCTCTTTCCTTGACTAAGTTCTATTCGAGTCCAAGGCAAGATCCCGAGAGCTTTTAGAATAATAAACTCGAGCTCTGGATTTGATTGCCTTACTGAAAGACACGCTTCAAGAGGTTGAGCAGCAACTTGCCAATCTCTAGAGTAAATTGCCCGACTCGAAGGAGAGTTGAGGGCCCAATTCCGTCTAGAATAAGTTGGCCACATGCTTGATAATGGATTCTAGGACGACATCCATCACTGCAAACAGATTGCATCCTTGGCTGCTCCTGACATTCCTGTTGGCTTCCTTGACCCAAGAAACATTAGAGCTCAATGTTGATTTGACTTGGTTGATTTACCAAAGACACGAGGGGAGCCTTCACCATGGTCACCGGGGGCTCCTAGTCTTAGGATAGTTGTCTCTTCAAGTTGTAGGCACTAGGCGATATCCTGTTATTCTTGGATGGACTCTCCTCACTATACATGTATGTGTTGATTGTTTAATAAATCAGTTAAACTGTCTTCATCATTGTCATTGATATCTTCATTTATGTTGATTTGCTTTGCTCAATACTTGTTTTGTTTTGCCAACCAAACGTTGTTGCCATTGTTGTCGGGCTTGATTGGCCGTCTTCATCCATCTATACTCTTTCCTACGAGAGGAAGTTGTAGCATTGGGAAAGCCTCTTGGTGGCTGATTAGGTTTAATTACATAGTCGCCATGCTCTAATGGTGGTTAGACCGTCGCCTGCACTTAACTAATGGTGCTCATCCCTGTTAAAGGAAGTTGTCGCACTTGTGTGTTGGGTGCTAGTCCGTCGACCGTCGTCGACTGATTGTGCTCGTTCCGATTGCAGATAATTGTCACACAAATACTAAAATGCCCCCTAAGGTTTTGTTTTATTTTAGCTACTCGAAATGGGGATTTGACTTTTGTCTCTCAGCCTCAAGCTGTTACATTCGACCTTATTAGGGCCGCTCGGTCTATAAGATTGAGGTTTAGGGTTAGACCTTCTCTGCGTCGCTCGATTATCTAAACTGAGGTTCTGACTGTGCTTTGATGGGTCGGTTTATAGGTGAAGAATTTCACCCAATTTAGAGGCAGTCTATATTTTAAAATTTATGCAACCACTCAAGCATTCAAATAGACATAAGCAACAAGATAAATAAATAATTATTTTATTAATTGAAATGTGTTAACATCATTCAAATAGTTCTCATGATAGGCTCAGGGCTTACCTATGCCTGGTGAGAATTCACTAATAATATTTCTTGAGGTGAGTGACATTCTATATCTTGAGGACTAGTTTTTTTGTTTTGGGTGCATAGCTTGTACCCTTTGTTTTGGAGAATCATTGAGACTAAAAACGGTCTTCCGAATTAGGAGATAGTGTAAGGTCCAAGTCTTTGCTTAGTAATAATCTTGAATGATTAAACTAATATAATTAATATTGAGGTCGAAGAAGGTAACAAATTAGGTTAAAGAGTTAAAATTGGACTGGTTAACTCGATGCCTGATGGAGGCTTGACCCACACCTAAGCGCCAAAACACGAGGGGTCAACGCCTATGCGCACAAGCGCAGGTTGGTAGAATGTTTATGTTTGACGTGGCCCCGTGGGACGCTCAAGTGATCGAAGGCAGTAACTATGTGCCTGATGTATGTTCGAGCCATGCTTGAGTGCAATGAACCTATAAGTCAGTGCCCGATGCTCGCCTGAGTGGCACTCGAGTGCATAGCAGTATAAATAGACATTTGGCTCAGTTTTCTAGAATTTTTTTAGAGCTTTCTAAGAGTAGAGAAAGAAGTAGCCAATGAGAAGAAAGAAAGGAAGAGAGAGAAAGACAAGAAACACAAAATTCAGTTTATTTAAGTAAGAATTTGAATAAATCGAAGCCAAAACAAGTATACTCTATGCTTACCCTTCTATTGTTGCTGTTCATTATCAAATTTCCTGAGTATTCTTGTTTTAGTGCTCATCCTTAATATAATTTTGAAGTTATATAGTATATGTTGAGCATACATGTTAGTTTTCCATCACATTATAACAAAATTTTACAAGAACTTATGTCTAAGCTCATGTATTGTATATTAAAGTCCTAAATTGTGAAATCATGCTACATGCATATTCTGATTTTGAGGTTTATTGTTCTTACATGTTTAATTTCATGTATAACCTTTTTACATCTTAAAAAAAAAGAGAGCTAAGTATAGGTTATATATGTTCTGAAAATTCATGTAAAATCTCTGCATGTATATTCATGAGCAGATTTTCTGCATTATTTGGTTTACATGTCTGAAATTATAAAATTTATAATTCTTTATTGTTCTAAATTCGTATATAGGGTTTCACATGTTTTAAATTGTTAAGTATAGATCTTAAATATGCAAGAAATACATAAGAATTGCCCTGCATGTTCTGAACTTCAGTAACAAAATCTACATTTTGCTAAATTATGCATCACTTATTGAATTTTTCTACATTTCATACTAATTCAACATCCCATAGAAAGATTAAGTTTTAAATGACATAAAATTATGAAATTATAAAAGAAAATTCTACAATTATACTATGATATATGATCATTTTCTCCATAAGTGAGAAAAATATGAATTAAGAAGGAATGTGTAGAGGTTTTATAGAAATATGCATTGGACCAAGGTTATTATTTTATAAATAGTATATTATGGTATGTCTTACTATATCATAGTGGTATATAGATGTTTGAACCTATCATCTGTAGGTTAGAAGCGACGTTCGACCTCATCTATAGGGTGATATGTAAATAGTCCACTTATAAATTTTGAATAATAGCATATGGCATTTTATTGTGTAGGAGTATACTCAACCCGAGTTTCGATTATTCGTTCCTTTAGTTAATAAAGCGTACTGGCCCTAGTCTCTAAAAAAATAATAATTAAGTATATTTTGATTATTTGAATTGAATAAAAATATGATAAGAAATCTAAAAATATATAAATCGAATTTCCTACACAAGTTTTATGAAAATTCCATGTCATGACATTAGATCACTATCTTTAGTTCTTCTGTTATATTTTTAATGCAAAGATATATACTTCATTGTTATATATTTGTGTCTTATTGAGTTTTTGGCTCACTTCCTTACTATTTCACTAACCCTCTTTAGATGAGATGTAAAAGTTCATGCTGGATGAATAGGAGTAAATATCGATGATGATCGAAGAGTATAGATTGGTGTGCTATTAATATTTATTGTTGTTTACTTGTTACGAACAATATTTAATGTGTTATATTGTATTTCGGATAGCGTTTAGGTATCTAAAAAAGTTGTATTATGGTGTTTGGTAATGGTTAATATATTAGTTGAAATCTAGACAGCAATTGTAAATTACTAAGTCAAATATCGATTGTGTTGGTAGTGCATTTATGGTCCATTAATTCATGAATATTGGTTGCTTCCACATATTTTGTTATGATAATATTTGTATTGAGCATGTATCATTCCTTGCACATAGTCCAATGTCAAATTTTGGATTGGTATCGGAGCCACATATGATGTGGCAATTGTTTTGAGTCCTATGTATGATCTTGTAGATTATTTAATTATGGTCAGTCAAGGTATTAATATGAAATTCACACTTGGATGTTAATTAGAGAAAATGTCGGATAAATAATAATAATAATTTGACTAAAAGTTAATTCGGGATCAGGATTTGGGACCTAATAGATAGTTTATTCCTGTCAACAGTTTTGTCTGTTACCTCTACACTATGTAAAATTAGGTCTCCCATCTCGAATTAGCATGCCTTCACCTTCTTATTATAGTACCAAACGATCCATTGTTAATAAGCTGCTGTGTGCAACCTTACTACATCTCAAGCTTCTTCGAGTAAGTCGAGATGCTCTCTGAGTTGTTGGGAATTGCTTTGTGGGTTAAAACTTTTGACCCAAAATTTGGGCAGACAGATCTGTGTCGAGATGACCACTTCAATTTTGCAACATAAACTGAAGGGTGTTTTTCATGTAGGTTCCTAGGTGTCGTCTTGTAAGACCACAATACGGAAGGTAGTTTGTTTGCCCAAGAGCCCTTGCATCCTCAAGCATTGTCTTCAACCCATATAGTAAGGTTCAGTTCATTACTTCCATTTATTCGTTTACTTGTGGATAGGCGATGGAAGTGTGAACCGGCCAGATTCCCAAACTCGCGCAATACTTGGTGAATCTTTTGCCAGTGAATTACATTCCACTGTCGGTCACTGTGACATCAAAAATTCCAAATTTGCATATAATGTTTTGCCAAATGAATTCTATGGCATTCTACTCAATGATCCGTGCCAACAAGGAGGCTTTTACCCATTTTATAAAGTAGTCAATACCAACTAAGATGAACTTCCTCTGCCCAGATGCATTAAGTAGTGGGCCTAGGATGTCAAGCCCCCATTGTGCAAACGGTCATGGTGACTGTGGGGTCTACATCTCTATGTGTGACTGGTGGGAAATGATGCCATGGATCTAAAAATTCTCACACTTATTCACGAATTTTACAGCGTCCCTCTTCATTGTCGGCTAGTGATAACCCTACCACATGATCTTGAATGCTAAGTTCATGCCGTCAATGTATGATTTGCAGATTCTGAGGTGCACCTTGCATGGCGTATAGTCAGTTTCTTCCAACGTGAGACACCGTATGTAGGGGACAGAATAGCCTCATCAGTATAGTCTCCCATTCATGATGATGTACTAGCCTATTGTCTTCTTGATGCGCTTGGCGTTGCCTAGATTCTCTAGTAGAAGGCCTTCGATGAGGAACCTTTTATATGGAGTCATCTAAGTATTACCATCCAAGATCTAGAGGATCTCTTACTCTGGGACTTCTATGCTTGGGGTCACAAGAAATTCACGCATGTCGCGGGCATATTGGTCGGGATTACCAATTATCGCTGATTTCTCCAACTGATCCATCTTCTAGTTTACTTCCCTTGAGACATGGAATATTTCCATCCTATTGAAAGCTTCAGTAGGCCCTTTGCTTGAGCGAGGTATCTCACGAGCAACAGGATAAACACCTTGAAGTTTCTAGGAATCTGGTTGATGATTAGCTCCGAGTCGCTGTAGATAATGAGGTCCTTCACCAAGCACTCCTTTGCCAGTCAGAGGTCGACCAATAGGGCTTTATATTGTGTGACATTGTAGTTGGTTGGAAATTTGAGAGTTATCGAGTATTTTATCTCCGACCAGTCCAGAGTCCTCAAGACCACGCTGGCTCCGCTTCCTGATTGCATTAATGACCAATCCACATACAAGATCTATGATTCAGCTTCTTCTTGCTAGTGAGTGCCTTTGCTCATACCAAGGACATCAGGAATCGGGGTCGTAGTTTTAACTATGAAGTCCGCAAGGGTTGGACCTTTTTTGGTCAGCCACAATCGAAACTCCATATTAAACTCACCCAATTAGATAGTCCATTTAATCAGCAGCCCAAACATGTCAAGTTTCTGAAGAATCCCTTTTGACAGTTGGTCCGTTAAAACGATGATCTTATCGGCTTGAAAGTACAGTCGTAGCTTCCTAGCAGAATAGACCAACGCCAAAGCTATCCTCTTGACGTACGAGTAATGAGACTCAATGCCTATCAAGATTTTGCTGATGTAATAGACTGATCATTATACCTCAAACTCTTACCTGATTAGGATTGAGCTCAGGGCTGTGTCTGAGATTGCAAAGTAGAGGAATAAATCTTAGCCTTTTTTTAAAGAGGGTAGGAGAGGTGGACTGGCAAGGTAATCCTTCAGTTCTCCTGGAGGTTTGCCCGAGGTTTCTCAAGAACTAGTTGAGATACCCTTTCCGAATGAGGGCTTGAATCTCCTTCTGTAGCGTTTTATAGTCCTCAGTACTGTGACCTAGATATCGATGATAGAAGTACTACTCGGACTAATCTCCTTCCTCCGGGTTCTTGAGCTGCTTAGGCCATTTCAAAAAATTTTCATCTCATATTTGTTCCAGATGTCATTCAAAAAAGTCAGGCTTAGAGGTCTAAACTCTCTTCGAACAGCGAGCTTTATCCTTGGTTGCTTCCTAGGGTCACAAGTGGTGGTGTTGTTTCCGTTCCTCTTATTCCCATTCATTGACCCCTAATGGTGGTAGTCTATGCACTCTGACCACTTTGTTTCATTGGCCTCCTAGGCGGCTATGTACGTACTAGTAATAGTCTCTTCCTCAATGAAGGTTTGAGGCTCTTGTTGGACCAAATGTTTGAAGAAGTCGCCCGACTACACGGTCGCCATAAAGGAGTTTAGCTTTACCTCATCGGTAAGCTTGGATATCCTTTAGGCCTCAACGTTGAATCGGGTCAGAAAGTGCTTCAAACTTTTGTTTGGCCCTTGTTAAATGTGGCAAGGTGCCATGGCTACTTCTCCTCCCTTTGATTGAAAATAAACTGTGACAGGAAGATGTCGGCTAGTTTTTAGAACATCTTGATTGAATTTGACTATAGGTAGTAGAACCAAATTTGAGCATCACCCTTGAGAATCATAAGGAAACAAAGACATGTAGTCACGTCGTCTAGGCCCTAGAACCTCAGCAGTTTATGAAAGTGTTCCAGATGGTCCACCAAATTGAAAATTCTATCATAGGGATGCAGGTTTGGCATCTTAAACTTGTAAAGGAGTGGTTGTATCTGAATCTCTTTTGTAAATGATGGCCTTCTCGGGTCAACAAAGTGTATATCGGTGCTTTCTCTGAACAACTACTACTTAATCTTTCTTATTCTCTCCTCTACTTAGCAGGAGGATGCAATCCTCTTTATATTGAGAAAGGTTCTTAACTCTGAGTGGTTTGAAAAAATATGTTAGGCTGGCCGGCTATGAGCCCACCTCAACAAGGTACTTCATGAAACCTTTTCTCAACTTGAGGGCCTCCGGTTATCACAAGTGTAGCGTAGATTCTTCCGCTCTGGGCTTTCATCACACACTCCGTGACTCAATCGACCCTCAAATCGTGTCTAGGCCATGTCACTCGTGACTTCTCGAACATCAAAGCCGTTAGGCCTTGAGCTCTGGTGTTCACCATGTTAGCTTACTTTTATTGTGTGGTTAGATGTTTTAACATTTCTCACAGATTGTACTAATGATGCATCTCTAGATCTAAATTACTGAAAGAATTAGATAGCCGCCTAATTCGGGTATCCGACCAGAGCGGGTTCAGTCTTTATTACTTTGAACTGAGATCCTACACACTATAACTAACAAATAAGAGGTTAGAGGAATGTGGAACTCCCTTCCTGGTATATCCTCTGACGCTCAAATTAGTAATTTTTTTTAGTCGAATAAAAAAATAAAAGGATGAAAAAGAATTAGTAGATGCATGAGTATTTAGGGATTGAGTACATAATTGAGGATTGGGCCCCATTCGGTGCACTCAAATGAGTGAGCGGTTTTGAAATGATGCACTCGTAGAGGGAGTAGCTTATAAAGAGAGAGAGATGTACTCGTTGGAGAGTGGCTAAGTAAGAGATGTACTCATCAAAGAGTGGTTGTTTACTCGTCTGGATCTTTTTTTGCTTCTAAATAGAGGTCAATTGATCCCCTTTTTTTGTGGAGAAAATGGAATATTTATAGAGGAGATGCTGGTTTAGTTGTCTGTGAGCATCACAACTCTACAAGTTAGTGAAGCAATGCTCATACAGCTGCTGCCTGCAATTATTGTGCCTGCTCATCGTGCCCCAACACTCGTGGGGGTAATATGTCAATAATTGTCGCCTACAAGTTTACAACTATTTGTCGAGCTGTAAAGGTTATTCGTTGTTGAGTTGGAGCTGTAGTTGTGGGTAGCCCACTAGTTAATCCCAATTATTCATTCGTTGCTGACAGTTTCAGGTCAAACCATTTGAGTCATCTACAGTGTCTTCAAGTTCTTAGGCCTTGAGAGACTCACAGTGGGTCACTACTATCTAGGCTTTTCTTCCTTCAACAGATCGAGTTCTAGGCCGACCCATGGGTTGTGTACCCATCACATTTCTACTCCCTCTCTGCACTCTATTCTCTTTCTATATAAAGTAATATTAGTATTATATTTA
>JAODPA010066384.1:0-10928 GCA_025585075.1 Nepenthes mirabilis | reverse complement strand
AGTAATATGTGATTTAGTAAAATATAGGAACTATTAACGCAGGAAACTTGAAAAAATTATATAAATTATGTTTAATTTATGAATAGTTGATTTAATAATATGCAGGAATAGCAGTATATGAATTAATAATATGCAGGAACTTTGATGTAGGGAAATTAACATATTTGAGGTGAGCTCATCAATTCAATCAGAACATTTAAACTTGATGCATCTTGGATCTAAATTTTGAACAGGTTCTGGTCAACTTGATCTTTTGAATCTGGCTCTATTCGTTGAGTCTGGATCCTATACACCACTACAATAAATAAGAGGTTAGGTGATGGCGGAAGATTATCCCATCGAAAATACTCCGATGCTTAAATTAGTAAGCAACATTCGAATCAAAAGATAAGGGCAAAAAGAAAGTAACGAAAATGTAAAAGGTGTTTGTGATGGGGGTTTCCCTCTCGTCATAAGAGGCTTTCTGTGGCTTGTGAGGAGCGTTGGTTTTCAGCACTGTGTTCGCAAGGAACGTAGTGCCAGAGAGGGAATGGGCGTTCTGTTAGCTTGGGAGCTTTCAGAATTATGAGAGCATAGTGTGAGCTTATGAGAGTGTTTGTTAGCAAAAAAGAGAACGTGCCTCAGAGTGAAGACTCCATGGGCTTTTGTAGCTACTATGTCTGGCTGCCTTCCATGCACAGAAAGGTTTGATTCCCGTGTTCTGTTGGGATTGATGTCTTTTCTGGCGTGAAGCTCTAATGGCGGTAACAGTTGTCTATAGTGTGAGCTTATGAGAGTGTTTGTTAGCAAAAAAGAGAACGTGCCTCAGAGTGAAGACTCCATGGGCTTTTGTAGCTACTATGTCTGGCTGCCTTCCATGCACAGAAAGGTTTGATTCCCGTGCTCTGTTGGGATTGATGTCTTTTCTGGCGTGAAGCTCTAATGGCGGTAACAGTTGTCTGGGTGGATTTCCTTCCTTCTGCGTTTTGTAACCGTTAGGATTTACTACAAACAGGAAAAGAATCTGGTGCTTTTCTCATAGGACATGTGCCGAATCTACTGGTAACCGTTACAATGAAGATTGCCTTCTGAGAGAGCATGAAATCAGATTGTTGCTAGTTATAGACGGAGGAGTGGGCCAAGCTGGGCTTGGGCCACTTGAGGCTTGCACTTAGGCCGACCTACTTGCAATGCTTCCCGTCAAAAATATTGACCGCCTTTGTGAGCCAATTGTCAACCCTTGTGTCAAACTTGGCCGGTCTCCTTGGCCTGTTGACCATCCAAGGGCACATATGGGCCTTTGTGGATTGGATCGTTCCTCCTTCTTGAGCTAACCCATTATGGGCATACCCATCACTAGCCCTCCATACTGGTGGTCTAAATTTTGACCTCTAACATGTTCATGATGAGACGTACTTGACTGGTCACGTGACTTGGTGCCCGTCAAAATCCACTGAATTGGTGAAAGAAGTGTTGGCCAGAATCATTGACTGTCTTGGACAAAGTCCAGAGAACTTTCTGAAGGAAGAGTTGACTGGATTTACTGACCATCCGAGCCAGAATATGAAGAATTGTTGAAGAAAATATTGACCGAATTAGTCGACCATCCAAGCCAAAATCCAGAGGACTTATAGGAGTTGGAATGACGTGCCATCATCAGCTGGCCTGTCAGACGAAAAGGTAGCCATGTGTATTCATGCAGTGGATTCACAATCTAGGTAAATAACGTGCCAGAGGATTTGATTTGATTGTGCCCGTTTAGGAAACGACACATGGCAGCAATGATGGCGCATGTTTACGAGACAGTTAACGTGTTCGGTGTTCACACTGCCCTATAAGTTATCGGTCCGTTTTCGCTTTCCTTCATCTTCCTCGAAAAAATTCTAAGTGTTGTGCTTCCTTATTGCTTCCATTCCCATGGCTTCTGTTACTGAATTTGCTTTAGTCCTCAGGGAAAATGACACAAAGGAGTTGTACGTGGAGTATATAACATCCCGAAGGAGATTATCTTCCGAGTCCCTACCAAGGAAGATAGGGCATGCTCACCGCCTGAGAGGTTCGTTACCATCTACGAGACCCACTTGAGGAGTGGCCTACATTTTCCAGTCTCTGGTGAGTTGCTAGAGATTTTCATGGCTCTTCAGGTTCCCATCGCACAGTTCCACACGAACGTCATGCGATACTTGTGCACATTCTGTATATTTTTTCGTCAGCATACGAAGCGGCTGACGATGGCGATGGTTAGAGTGCTCTTCAAGTTTAACTAGGGAGTAGAGTGGATCTCTCTGACTCCACGTAGCGGTCTTCAAATCAACACCACCATATATGATTCCTTAAAGAACTGGAAGAACCGGTTCTTTTTTATTCATGTGGACGACTCTTAGTCATTGGTCAGGGAGTGGGGTAAGGTGCCTGAGATTTACACTGGGACTCCTTCTGATGAGGAGACGGAGTCCCTTTAGTCGTTGTTTGATTTGGTGGAGGGCCACCTTGACGACTTCCAGAGAGACCACTTGGTC
Organism: Nepenthes mirabilis; assembly: GCA_025585075.1. NCBI lineage: Eukaryota > Viridiplantae > Streptophyta > Magnoliopsida > Caryophyllales > Nepenthaceae > Nepenthes > Nepenthes mirabilis. The sequence goes on along the minus strand of JAODPA010066384.1, from coordinate 8,430 downwards.
TCTTGTGCTGAGACCAAGAAAGCTAAGTAGGGGCCTCCTTCTCCTAAGTAGAAAATGACAAAGCCCTCTAGGAAGAGGAAGGCTAGGACCATTGTGATCGGAGCACCACCCAACAAGGAGTCTCTTGAGAGTCCAGTGGTGAAGAACACGGCGATGATGATGGCAGTAATGCCTTCTTCCTCCTCCTTCACCGAGCTAGGGAATGTTTTGGCTGGTCAACTTGCCAGAGGAGGAGATAGCTCCGGTGTAGGTGGTGAGGAGTCTGTCTTCGAGGCTTATAGGGCCAAGCTGCGCTCTGCCATTAGCTGTGTCGTCCTAGCCTTGCCATAGCCGGAGCTCAGAGAGCCTCCTACGGAGCCCACAGTGGAGCGGGCTGTTGATCCATTGGAGGAGACACCAGCCGGTGAACCCAAGGAGGTGCTTGCAGAGCCTCCTATCGCGCCAATTGCCACATTATCTGAGGAGCCTACTTCTGGGGAGCTTCAGGAGGCACAAGGAGTGCTAACCTCCGGAGAGTCTCAATTGGCGGTTGGTGCAAGCACTGAGTTTACGGAGGAGACTGCCATTGGAGAGCCCGCTCAGGCTATGTGCCTGATCAAGGAGAGGTCGGAGGAGTCTGCCGCTAGGGAGTCGGCGGGGATGGAAGACCTTATGGTGGAGCTACCAAAGGAGTCTACGGTGGAGGCCACTGCTAGACCAATTCAGGAGGGTTCCATTTCTAGTCCTCCACCGCTAGAGCCATGACCTCGTGTCTAGCCAGAAAGGCCGGTGTGCAGGATTTGGCAAGTAAACTTTTGCAACTTGCTTTTTCGTCAATTTTACCGTTGCTAACACTCATCATTTTCGTAGACGGATAAGGTTTCGGGCGCTTTTATTAAGGTGCTTGGTCAGCGAGACATAGTGATTTTCGATAGGGATAAGGAGATCGCTTGGCTTGACAAGGAGCTGGAGGCGCTAAAGGCAGAGCATCGAGAGGATGTAGTCACCCTAGAGTCTGTACTGGCCAGCCTGAGGGCAGAGAATGCCAGTCTGAAATAGGAGAATACTAGCTTAAGAGAAGTAGTTGTGACCGACCTGGTGGAGGAGAACGACAAGCTAAAAGGGGAGAATAGTTTTCTTTTGTGGTGACCTCTAGCGCCTCCTCCTGAGGGCTTCGCTCCTCCATAGTTTTTTTTTGGTACTCCTTACTTTCTTTTATGTAATGATGTAAATATATTGTAATTAATAAAACAAACAACTATTTTATTGTTGTTGCATGTTCTGCTTTTGTTGTCGTTTTTAAGTTGCTTGTTGTGTTGACCAGCCAACTTGGTGAATTACATGCGAGTTGGCTGTCCGCCTTGTCTAAGACTTTGTCAGTGCTTTTTGAGGGACTTGAGTCCTTACGAAGGCATCAAGACAGATCTTGATGTCACATCGAGCCTACTTGATACTCGTATGTGAATAGAGGCTTGGTAGCGTTGCCCAAGTGTGGACTTGGGCGACCAAATTTTGGAAGGAGTTTCTTACTCCTATCAACCGTCATTGACTAATCAAGCTATCCCCTTGTAAAGGAGATCGTCACATGTGCTACATGAGCCCCCTAAGACTTTGACCACGAATAGGTCACATGGATGACCAAGGTTTAGAAACGATCGTTTATGGGCCGCTTGAATGACTAGGGTTTAAATACGACTACTTAAAGGCCACCCGGATGACCAGAGTTCAAATACAACTGCTCATAAGCCACTTAGATGATCAGGGTTTAAATACAACTGCTCATAAGCCCCTGGATGATCAGGGTTTAAATACGACTGCTCATGGGCTGCCTGGATGACCAGGGTTTAGTAACAAGCGGGTGAAAACCCACCCGACTTAAGGGCAATCTAGGTCATTTAACCCCACAATAAGAAAAACATACAAACATACACGCAAGTATAGAAGAGAAACAAAATATGGTACAAAGAAGAGGATATTTATTTTATTAATTGAAAAAGAAGTACATACATTTACATGCAAACACGTGAATGACCTACTCGGACCTTTAGTAGAAGTAGTGTTTGAGATGGATCGTGTTCCACACCTGTGGAACCAACTTGCCGTCCAGAGTTTGAAATTTGTACACTCTATTTCTTAGGATGGCGGAGACTAAGAAAGACCCTTCCCAATTCGGAAAAATCTTATTCCAGTTGGCAATCTTGCTCGTAGCCTCGATACTTCGTAAGACCAGGTCTCTAATATCCAACTGTCGCGCTTTTACCTTCTTGTTGTAACAGTAAACAATTCGTTGTTGGTAGGCCACAGTCTGCATCTTGGTAGCATTGCGGGCTTTCTCTAGCAAGTCTAGGTATTTTCGGATTTTCTGGGAGTTACCTTGTAGGTCGAAGGATTCGACCTAAGATTTGGAAGCTCGATCTCAACCGGGATTACTACTTCCATCCCGTAGTAGAGACCAAAGGGTGTCTTGCGAGTGCGTTCGTTTGGAATCGTTCGATAAGACCAAAGGACGGAGGATAGCTCGTTGACCTAGGAGCCCATTATGACAATGACCTCGGGAACATCACATCTGCTAACTTTGTTCTGGCGGACGAATTTAAGGGCGTTGTACTCTGTGATTTTGGCCAGTGGGATTGTTTTAACTTACTTGGTAAAGTAGTTGATACCTGCGATAATAAACTTCATTTACCCCGTTGCCATAGAAAACGGGTTGAGAATGTCAAGCCCCTGTTGCGTGAAGGGCCAAGGAGACTGGAGGGCTTTTAGCTCAGCGGGCGGCTTATGGTGAAGATTGTCGTGAAGCCAGCAGTTTTCATACCTCTTTACGAACTTGAGCGCATCCTTCTTCATTTTCGGCCAGTAGTAACCTTGATGCATGATCTTGAATGTTAAGTTCTTGCCGCCGACATGCGATATGAAAATCCCAAGGTGGACTTCGCCTAGAGCATAGTTGGCCTCCTTAAGAGTGAGGCACCGGATGTACGGAGTCGAGTAGCCATGGCGATATTATCGTCCCTCGACCATAGTGTACCAGCCGGCCGTCTTCTTAACCCGCTTGGCTTCGTCTGCGTCTTCTGGGAGTGCTCCGTCTATTAGGTATCTTTGGTATGGTGTCATCTAATTTTCTGTTCTGGAGATCTACATTGCTTCCTGTTCCTCTGTTCCGAGAGTGCTTAGAATCTCCCACAAGTCCCTTGAGTACTGCTCTGGGTTTTCATTCACCGCTGCTTTTACTAGTTTGTCGGCCATCTAGTTCTCAATTCTAGGAATGTGGACCAGGGTTAGCCTGCCAAATTTCTGGGTGGCTTCCTTTACTTTGGCCAAGTATTTGGCTAAGTGAGGGTTGCACGCCTCAAAACTTCTATTAACTTGGTTGACGACTAATTTAGAGTCACTGTAGATAGTCAATCGTTTAACTGAGCACTCTTTGGCCAGTCTTAACTCAGATAACAGGGCTTCGTATTTGGTAATGTTGTTGGTGGTCGAGAAGTCGATTCTAATTGAGTACTTCACCTCAAACCCATCTGGGGTCCTTAGGACCACTTCGGCGCCTCTGCCTGGCTCCATAGACGATCTGCCCACGTTAAGGACCCATTTCGGTTCTTCCTCATGTTGTTTCACGTCCTCAATAGGCTGTTCTTCTAGAATTGGTGTCGTGGTCTTGACAATGAAGTCGGCCAGAGTCTACCCCTTAATGGCCAGTTTGGGTTGGAATTCGATGTCAAACTCTTCTAACTCGATAGCCCACTTTACCAGCTGTCTAAAAACGTCAGGTTTCTGGAGAATACTCTTTAGAGGCTGATCGGTGAGAACACCTACGCGATGAGCCTGGAAGTAAGGTCTCAGTTTTCGGGTGGAGAAGACAAGTGCCAAGGCTAACTTTTCCGTACGTGGGTAGTGTGTTTCTAGGCTGGCTAATATTTTGCTCACGTAGTAGACCGGCCACTGAGTGTCGGTGTCCTAGCGTATGAGGATAGAGTTGAGGGAAGCCTCCGACACCGCTAGGTAGAGGTACAACTCGTATCCATCCTTGGGTGATGTTAGCAACAATGGACTAGCCAGATACTATTTCAATTCATCGAAGGCTATCTGGAACTCTACTGTCCACCAGAATCCATTTGCTTTTGTCCCCCTTAGTGCCTTAGAAAAAGGTTAGTACTTTCCCTGGCTTAGCTAAGAAGCGGGATAAGGCCACCAGTCATCTGGTTAGCCGCTGGATATCTTTAACACTTCGTGGCGGAGTCATGTCCGTGATGACCTTGATCTTCTCTGAGTTTGCCTCGATCCCTTATTGGGAGACGATAAAACCGAGGAACTTCCCTGAGGATAAGCTAAAGACACACTTAGCTAGATTCAATTTCATTTGATGTGTGCGGAGTACCTCAAATGATTTAGCCAGATCACGAATATGGTCATTGGTGGTCTTGCTCTTGACAAGCATGTCATCGATGTACACCTCAATATTACGGCAAATCTGCTTTTCAAATATCTTGTTCATGAGCCGTTAGTAAGTGGCACTCGTGTTCGTTAGATCAAAAGGCTTGACCTTATAACAATAAGTGCTTTGGTCCGTCATAAACAAGGCTTACTCCTCATCCTTCGGGCTCATTCGAATCTGGTTATAGCCCGAGTACACGTCCATGAAGCTCAACAGCTTGTGTTCGGATGTAGAGTCCACTAATAAGTCGATCCCGGGTAAAGAGAAGCTGTCTTTTGGGTAGACTTTGTTAACGTTAGTGAAGTCGATACACATTCACCATTTTTCGTTGCTTTTTTTTACCAAGACGACGTTGAAAAGCCAATATGGGTATTAGAACTCCCTGATGAAGCCGGCGTCCAGCAACTTCTTTACCTCTTCCCGGATGGCGATTAACTTTTTTACGGAGTTGTTTCTTCGCTTTTGCTTGATGGGCTTGCGGCTGTGATTAAGGCCCAACTTGTAAACCATTACTCCGGCTGAAATTTTAAATATGTCAGCAGGAGTCCACGCAAATATGTCAGCGTTCTGTCGTAAGAATGTGATCAGCTCATCCCGCAGTGTACTGGTGAGTGAGCCGCCGATTTGCACGCACCTTTTTGGATCTTTCGGGTTCAGCGAGATTAAATCGATTGCCTCACCAGACTGCGCTTACTGCAAAGTTGCTTCATCGCAATGGTCAAGTTCTCCTACCGACTTAGTGCTGCCACTCAAAGTGATCTGAGATATGTAACATGTCTACCTAATGACTTGGTCACCTAATACTTCGCCCACACCACATGCTGTTGAGAATTTTATCTTGAGATGCCGTATCAAAGTGACAGCTTCGAATACTGTTAGGTACGGGCGGCCTAGTATAGTGTTATAGAAGAAGGATAGGTCAACCACCAAGAAGGTGAGTGTATGACTCACCGTTCTTGGGTATATGCCTAGGGTGACCTTTAACTGGACCGTCCATTGAATGGGCATCGGCTCGTTGTCAAGATCGTAAAGTGAGCCTTCGGTAGATTTTTACTGACTCTTTTTAAACCAAGTTTAAAGAACGCGTCAAGATAAAGCAAATCGCGTGAATTTTTATTATCAATAAATACTTGTTTCAGTTGGTAGTCAACGCTACCGTTCGAAACAAGCGCGATATAACAAGGGGATCTGCATGGAAAAGATTACATGTTCCAAGTCATCGTCGCTAAAGCTAATGACATTGTCTACAGTGCGCTGTTTCTTCCTCCCAATTTGTTGTTCCTTGCGGTCCGCTGAAGTCTTGATTGGCCGAATCGTGATCATGATGACTACTCCTACTACGACCCGATTCCATGGAGGGGAAGGCTCCGGTCCTTCACCACTTGCAGAGCTGGAGCTTTAGCCACGGTTCTTGATGAACCTGGTGAGGTGACCTCTCTGAATCAACTCTTCCATCTCCTATTGAAGAATCTTGCAATCCTCTGTGAAAATGTCCGGGAGATCGATGGAAATCATAATATTTAGCTAGATTTCCTCCCTCGGCTTTCTTAAGTGGTTTCGTCAACTTAAGGAATTTCTCTCTATAGATTTGCATGAGGATGTTCAAACGCGTGTCAATCAAGGGCGTCAGGTTGAATGGCCTGTAGCCCTTATGCTCTGGTGGTCCGGTTCTGTGGTACTTTCTGCGGCAGTGATTGTCGCCGTTGTACTTCCTCTTTCCCTCAACTAGGAAAGAGCGAGGCTATTCGATCCGCTCAGGATGTTTAGCCTCGTTGGCCTCCTCTGCTGCTGCGTAGCCTCTAGTGATGGACTCTACTTCTTGAAATTTCTGTAAATTCTTATGTGCCAGGTGCCTAAAGAAATCCTCGTATGTTAGTGCAAAGATGAAACTGCTATGTTTGATCTCTTCTGTAAACCTGGGGATTCGTCTGGCTTCTACCACGAAGCAATCCATAAATTTTCACGGATTCTCTTTGTGCTTCTGCTTGATGTGAGATAGGTGCCAAGGCTGCTTTCCTTCTTATCGGCTGGAGGCGTACTACGCCAAGAAGAGATTAGTTAGTTCCCCGAAGCTCCAAATCAAATCTGTGGAAAGATGATGGAACCAAATGTGAGCATCCCCCTTCAAGGTAAGCGGGAAGCAGTGACACATTATTGCGTCCTCCAACCGTTGTAGACTAGATGGGTGCGGAAGTAATCAAGATGATCCATGGGATTAGCGCTCCCATCGTACGAGTAAAGGGTTGGCATCTTGAACTTTATCGGTATAAGACAGTTCAAGATTTTTGCCGTGAAAGGAGATTGGTCAAGATTTATAGTGTGTTCATTGTCCTTGAAGATGCGGTTCCAGATCTTCTCCAGTTTCGGATCTGCTCGAGCGGCATTGTCAAATCTTTTGGAGTTGAGATAAGTTCTCAACTTCGTTCTTTCTCTGACGTGGCCAATAGCCGGCTGGTTATTGCCATCAATAGATTTGATGACCCATAAGGCTCCCTCCTGAGCCTGGGGCCTAGATTCCGCCTAAGAGTATCAGGGGTTCCTTCGTTATGAACTTTCTTCCAGAGTCATACTGCCTGATCGATCTTCAAGCCTTGGAGGGCTTTGGTTGTGTGAGGACTCCGGCATCTGAATGCTGGCCGTCCTTCTAGATTTCTTGGCCGGTCTCTTCTTCCTCTAGCCTCTTCTCTTGGAGGCCGGCGTAGGGATTGCTGCTGGCGGAGCCCCCTGCTGTGCGTGCTCCTAGTGGGAATAGAACATTTGGAGCATCTTGTTTGTATTATGCATGTGCTTCACTAGATTTTGAAAGAAAGGTGCGGGCACCCATTGACCATCTCGTTGACCATAGTACCAGTAGCATGGTCCTGATCGAGCGAGGTCACATTTCTGGCAGGCTAACTAGTTTGTGCTCTCGTGTTTACCATGCTGATTGATGACGTTGGCTTAGAAGGTGAAATTGAGAAATGTGTTTGAGAAAAGTGGTTGGCTTTTTGTAAGCGTTTCCCATAGACGGTGCCAATAATGCATCTTAGATCCAAGTTTCGAACAAGTTTGGGTCAACTTAACCACCTAAATCTAGCTCCATTCATTGAGTTTGAATCCTGCACACCACTACAACGAAGAAGCGGTCAAGTGACGGCGGGAGGTTGTCCTACCGAAAATATTTCGACGCTTAAGTCAGTAAATAGCCTTCGAATTAAGAAGATAATGGCAAAATAAAAGTAACGAAAATGTAAATGGTGTTTGTGATGGGGGTTTCACTCTCGTCATGAGAGACTTTTTGTGGCTCGTGAAGAGTGTTGGTTCTCAGCACTGTGTTTGTAATGAACGTAGTGTCAAAGAGGAAATGAGCGTTTTGTAAACTTGGGAGCTTTCAGAATTATGAGAGCGCAGTGTGAGCTTATGAGAGTGTTTGTTACCAGAAAAGAGAACGTGCCTCAGAGTGAAGACTCCATGGGCTTTTATAGCTACTGTGTCTGGTTGCCTTCCTTACACAGAAGGGCTTGATTCTCATACTCTATTGGGATTGATGCCTTTTCTTGCATGAAGCTTTAATGGCAGTAACGACCGTTTGGATAAATTTCCTTCCTTCTGCATTTTGTAACCGCTAGGGTTTACTATAAATAGGAAGAGAATCTAGCGCTTTCCTCATGGGACGTGCTCTAAATCTGCTAGTGACTGTTACAATGAAGATTGCCTTCTGGGAGAATGTGAAATCAGGGAAGAGGATCGTTGCTGGTTGTAAATGGAGGAGTGGGCCAAGCTGGGCTTGGGCCACTTGAAGCTTGCTCCTAGGCCGGCATACTTGCAATGCTTCCGGTCAAAAATGTTGACCGTCTTTATAAGCCAATTGTCTGCCCTTGTGTCAAGCTTGGCCGGTCTATTTGGCATGTTGACCGTCCAAGCGCACATATGGGCCTTTATAAATTTAGATCATTCATTCTTCTTGGACTAGCCCACTAGAAGACCAGCCCACTATGGCTATACCCATCAAAACTTAAAATTCAAGAATTAAATAT
>JAODPA010066383.1:33196-65695 GCA_025585075.1 Nepenthes mirabilis | reverse complement strand
TCTCTGTCTCTCTCTCGCTCTCGCCGTTCCTCTCTCTTTCTCTTCCGTCCCTCTCTCTCCTTTCCGTTTCGCATCTCCTTCTCCCTCCTAATTTCCTTCGCCGTTTACTCTTCGGTTTCTGCCGCTTCGTCTTTCTTCTCAATAAATCGGTGGCCTTAATTGTGGAGTATAAATTGAGGCGTGCGGTAGCAGTGTTCGTCGTCCGAGCCTCTGCAATTGAAGTTTCCAGAGTCGCCGTCGTCTGAAGCCGTAGTCCTCGTTGCCGAAGAGAGCGTTGCCGTCATCAATCGGTGCCGCAAACCCTAGCCGATTGCTGCCATCGGAGCCGATGCCGTCGTCGTTAAACCCTTGCCGTTGCCTTTGCCGTCGTCAGTTTACGTCACCGTCGCCGCAAACTCTCGTCGCCGTTAATCCCTCGCCGCCATTAACCCTAATCGTTCTGTTCATCAGGCAAGTAAGAACTCATCTCTCGTTTGCTACCGATCCATTCTCCTCTCTCTATTTAATTAGTGATGTATTTAGACATTGTTATAAAAAAAAAAGTGAATCTGGTCCAGAACAGAGCTTGTTGCGCTGTTGGTCGGCTGTCGGCGCTGTGCACAGTGCATGAGTGCTCGGTGCGTCGTTGTTGTCGCCTACCATTGCTGGAGAGAAAACCACTGTTGCTGTCGATGTTATTTCTTGTTGCCGTGGCTATTAACCATCTCAAACCAGGCAAGTAAATTATTTATCTATTGCGAGTACATTGATTATGATTTAGAGTTTTCTAGCTTCATTTCCAAGCTATACACCGATTCTCCATCAACGACAAACCTAAATGAAAAAGCTTTTAATTGCTTATCTTCTGATCTAGTTTTTTTTAATAGCTTGGCCCCTTCGTCTATACTTTCACGATTTTGTTTGTAGTGTGAAGTGTCCAATTACCACCGGCACTCTCCATCAAAAGCTAACCATCCTGCAAGTTCAAACAATCATTTCATCGAACACCTCATCGGCACTCACTCTTCTCGGCTCTGCCGTTGCTAGCATAAGTGAAATGTGCTTGGACATGTGTTTGGCTGGATGAGAATCAAAGAATAAGATTGAATTGTTAATTCACTATTCCTGCCAATGCTTGGACAAGGTGCTCTTTAGCCCTGCTGCAATTTGCAGTTCAACACCAGTGTATTGATCCCCAGCTGAGGTATATTTGATGTTCAAGTTTGTCCATGACAGCTGAAGATTTCTAGCATATTATTTTGCTACTTGTGGTTATTTCCTCTTTGCTTTCTCGGCAGCTTGGACTCGGCGTACGAGCAGCAACTCTTGGCCATCTGCTGCCCATCAACTTTATCTCGGTGACAATGGGAAGCACTGGCGTGTTACTCATTGGTTGGAGAGCACTCTCATTTGGCTTTTTCTCGAAAAATGGGAGCAAGAAAGATGAAATATATAAGCGTGGGAACACATTTGAACTCTTTGAGGTACGATTGTTTTCCAAAATTAGACCCACTTACTGATTTATAGTTTCAAAAACTAGAGTCACAAGTAGTGTGTTTAATCTTACTACTACTGTTATCATATGTCAAAAGAATTGGATCTTGGTCGTGTAGCCCGGAACCGTTATTCCATAAGAAATAAGAATAATTAAACTTAGGGGTGCATTGGTTTACTTATTCCTTATTTACAACCAAACATAAGTCTTGAATAAAATTCAGTTCCAGTTTACCAAACATGTTGTTCGTGCAGAAGTTTAGAGTAATGGGTCACCGTTTTTTTAACTCTTAAATGTAAATTTGTTTTTTTTTGGCCAAGTATGAAGTAGTTTTAAAGTAACACCTGAGCTACGATTATCTGTGGATTTTGGTTGGCCTTATAGTAAACCTTCGATGGGAATCTTATTTCGGGAATATCTCTCAATAATTATCGGGATGCAGCTCTGGCTTGATGGAGTCAGTTTTTGGGTTTAATGGTGTTTGTGTTTCCATCAATTTCTGCTTTTAACGGTTAATCTTCCTTTTATTTGCTGCAGTTGCTAACATCGTTAGTGAGGAGGTGGTGATAATGGTTTCTTCCTCAGCTTCCAAATCCGCCTCTTTTGTCAGGTTGTTTAGATCACTGACTTCGAAGAGCAGTGATTGTAGCAGGTGAATAAATTTGTGTGTTTCTCTTTAACAGTCTTGATGTTCTAGTTGTTGAAACTAAATACATAGCCGATTCTTGCAGTCAATGGTTCTAAATGTAATTTGTCGAACGGGTCAATTTTGTCGGGCTCTGGAATTTTATTCGTATGCTGTTGGAAGTAAGAATATAATGCCAAATGTTTTGACCTTTAATTTGGTTATCAAAGCAATGTGTAAATTGAGATTAGTTGATAGAGCGATAGAATTGTTTAGGGAAATGCCGGTCAGGAAATGTACCCCAGATGCGTTCAGTTATTGCACATTGATGGATGGGTTGTGCAAGGAGGACAGGATTGAAGAGGCAGTTTCATTGTTGAGTGAAATGCAGATAGATGGGAGTTTTCCCATCTAATGTACTGATAAATGCACTTTGTAGGAAGGGTGACATGGCTCGTGCAACTAAGATGGTGGACAATATGTATTTCAAAGGTTGTGTTCCGAATGATGTCACCTATAATACCCTTATTCATGGTTTATGTCTCAAGGGGAAGTTAGATAAGGCAATCAGTTTCTTGTATCAGATGGTTTCAAACAGATGCCAGCCTAATGATGTCACATATGGAACAATCATTAATGGTCTTGTTAAGCAATAAATGAATACGTTTATTTCGCCCTTCTAAGTGGATTGTTTAAGCAGGGAAGGCCTGAAGAGTCAAAGAGATTATGGAAGGAAAAGATTGAAAAAGGATGTAAACCCAACAATGTTGTTTATAGTGCTCTTATTGATGGTCTGTGTGGAGATGGAAAACTTGAGGATGCTAAAGAAATTTTATCTGCAATGATCAATGTAGGCCTCGCTCCCAATGCTTTTACATACAGTTCCTTGATGAATGGCTACTTTAGGAAAGGCAGAGCCCCAGAAGCTCTTCTTGTTTGGAAGGAGATGGAGAGTAAAAATTGCATTCACAATGAGGTTTGCTATACTGTGCTTATCCATGGTCTATGCAAGGATGGAAAGCTCAGGGAGGCTATGATGGTGTGGAGGCATCATATTAATTTGGATGGCAATATAACTATTGGCGAAGATCTGCTTTCTTGATTTTGGATGAGAAGTTAGCTGGCATATTGATTAAATGCGTTCTTGAATTTGTGGAACAGGTTAAACACTTGGGTATGCAAAAAGGACCTCAAATGTTAATTTGGGGACACCCACCCTTCTCTCTTTTATATTTCTTGTTTCACTGCAGTTTTCTTCCAGATCCTGTTCACCGTTAGTTATGAACCTCTATTGTTCCAATTACTCTTTGCCTTCGGTATTGTATGATTAGTTAAGACACTACTCACAAGACTCTTTTATGTTTGCACTTGATTTTTACCCTTTAAGCACAAGGTAAAAGAATGGTAACAATTTGAAGGTTGCCCTGCATCTGTCAATTTAAGTTTTATATTACAATCTGGTTGTATTTATACTGTCAAATAAATTTGACAAAATTTCGGGTGCTTGGGCAGATCTGCCAAATAAATCAACACATAAAATTCTCTCCTAATTTGTTTCCATTTATGGATATTTTTGGCAGGCAACAAGTAATAACTGTAGAGGTGATGTTCGAATGGCAGATTGATCAAGCCAATAGGGGGACAAGGAAGAATTTTAGCTCGAGCGAAACAATGGTAGATTTGAGATAGTGAGCTCTATTTGGACGCAAAGTGCCATAAGATTTTTCTCAGTTGAGAGTGAATTTCATTTGTTGTATGTTGTGGTAGTACTACTGTGCTATTATCTATCTCCTTATATGTACAAGCAGACAAACGGGTAGCTGATTTTTCTCTAAAACAATATACATACCAATTTGATATTTATGTTGAAATTAATTTGATATTTGTGTTAAATTTTTTTCCATTAAAANTTAGTTGATAGAGCGATAGAATTGTTTAGGGAAATGCCGGTCAGGAAATGTACCCCAGATGCGTTCAGTTATTGCACATTGATGGATGGGTTGTGCAAGGAGGACAGGATTGAAGAGGCAGTTTCATTGTTGGATGAAATGCAGATAGATGGGAGTTTTCCGAGCACGGTGGCATTTAATGTACTGATAAATGCACTTTGTAGGAAGGGTGACATGGCTCGTGCAGCTAAGATGGTGGACAATATGTATTTCAAAGGTTGTGTTCCGAATGATGTCACCTATAATACCCTTATTCATGGTTTATGTCTCAAGGGGAAGTTAGATAAGGCAATCAGTCTCTTGTATCAGATGGTTTCAAACAGATGCCAGCCTAATGATGTCACGTATGGGACAATCATTAATGGTCTTGTTAAGCAACAAAGAGCAATTGATGGCATCCATCTGTTAGTTTCTATGGAAGAAAGAGGACATCGACCAAATGAATACGTTTATTCCGCCCTTCTAAGTGGATTGTTTAAGCAGGGAAGGCCTGAAGAGGCAAAGAGATTATGGAAGGAAATGATTGAAAAAGGATGGAAACCCAACAATGTTGTTTATAGTGCTCTTATTGATGGTCTGTGTGGAGATGGAAAACCTGAGGATGCTAAAGAAATTTTATCTGCAATGATCAATGCAGGCCTCGCTCCCAATGCTTTTACATACAGTTCCTTGATGAAGGGCTACTTTAGGATAGGCAGAGCCCCAGAAGCTCTTCTTGTTTGGAAGGAGATGGAGAGTAAAAATTGCATTCGCAATGAGGTTTGCTATACTGTGCTTATCCATGGTCTATGCGAGGATGGAAAGCTCAAGGAGGCTATGATGGTGTGGAGGCATATGTTGGGCAGAGGATACAAACCCGATACTATTGCTTATAGTTCGCTGATTCATGGATTCTGCAAGGCTGGCTTAATAGAACAGGGTCTAAAAGTTTTTAATGAGATGATTTGTCTGGAGGTTGAGAGTCAACCAGATGTAATCACTTACAATATACTTTTCAATGGGTTATGCAACAACAATAGAATCTCTCGGGCCATTGATCTTTTGAACTTTATGTTGGATCGAGGTTGTGATCCAGATATATGTACCTGTAACATTTTTTTGAAAACTGTAGCAGAAAAGCTTTGCCCACCTCAAGATGGTAGGGAATTTCTGGATGAGCTTGTTGTACGACTGTGCAACCGGCGGCGAGGATTAGCTGCATCCAAAATTGTACAACTAATGCTGCTGAAGTGTTTGCCACCAAAAGCAACTACTTGGGAGAAAGTTCTTCAGGGGTGTTGCAAACATAAGAAGATGATAGCAGGCATTGAAGATTGTTGGCGTAACTTGCTCCGCTGACATGAACAGTGATACTTTTAGTTGGAAGCCATACAATCTCTTACATTTCCTGCCACTGCCGTCTTGTTAGGTGTCATCTCTGCCTGGCATACTGCTATAATGGATACAGATATGTAAACCTACCCGGCATAGACATGAAAATTCCATAGATTTAAGACAAGACAAGAACACATACTAAACGCCAGAGAGCATTGTAAAAGTAAGAAATTTGAAAGGGATTTATTGGTTGTGTTAGAGTTCGTGTGACATGCAATGTTTGTTATGACCATGCTTAACTTCCCTACATGTAATCTAGTACATGATAAGTGTGTTCACGTCACATAGATTAATGGAATAATTGCAAGATTGTATCATTTTGACATTGTGGGTATGGGTTCAAGCAAACCTCTCTGTAATGCAGATGTGGGAACTTCCTTAGACCCCGCAATGTGGGAGCTCATTGTCTGGGCCGCCCTATTGGGTGAAATAATAATGTTTTTATACCACGTGTGTGCTATGTACTTACAAAAAAGTTGCTCTACTTGCAAGTAGCTCGGAAAATTGTTGTATGTCCACCATACATGTGTGGATCATTTGCAGAATTAGTTGTTCAATGTTAGAAATTGACCATTTCAAGTATTTGACGCATGGCATCTAAGTTTATTGGGATATAGATCACTATCATATGAACCTGTATTTGACCGATTGGACGTTTAAAGTTTTCGCCGATTACTTACATGGGTGCAATACTAAAGCGAAGCATTGTGGTGTTTGTGCGCATGACAAAGCGGCTGGCGAACAACCATTTAGGGCCTAGGTTAAAGGGCAACCATTTGGGGCCGAGGTCAAAGGGCAATCATTTGGGGGTCGAGGTCAATGGGCAACCATTTGGGGCTGAGGTCAAAAAGCGTGACCAAGTCAAGACTAGGGCTGAAGAGCAACAGGGCTAAGGTCGAATGGAAACAGGGCCAAGGTCTAAGTGTAATTGGCCGAACTGTTGAGCTAAAGAAGCCGGCCAAACAGTCGGCCAAGAGTAGCCGAAGTGCCGAATGCAGAAGATTGAGGACGACCGACTTGGTGCGGCCTCCATATGACCAATCGCCCTGACAAGGCTGGCCACATCGACGAGTTCAGAACAGGTGATCGACTTGCAGAGTAAGGTGATCAACTTGCAATACAGGTGATCGATTTGCAATGCAGGTGATCAACTTGCAAAATAGGTGACATCGGAGAGGAGACTTATCTGTATATATATTGATATCGCTACTACTATGAAAAATAGCAGTGTAATACAAGGAGTCATATTTTGCTCTTATATAGTGAAATTTATTGATTAAATATCCCATGATTTTTTCTTTCTTATTAAGAAGAGAGTTTTCACATAAAAAAATGTGTATCCCATCTCTTACTACCCTTTTGTGACCATTGCTTATCTTTATCATCGCCATATTCTTTCCTCTCGATCTAACTCTTGCCAGTCGATCTCCAATAGGTGGTATCAGAGCCAGATTGTTAGTGTCGGCTGTTGAATCAATGGAGGTCGAACACAAGGTTTATTTAAATAGTACAAACTATGATATTTGATAGGCTAAAATGTCATATCTGCTATTTGTCAAGATGATGTACCTTTCGATATTCGCTACTTAAAAGCCCAAGACAAAGTCAGAGGAGGGATGGGTTTTCGAGCAGAAGCAGGTCTGCGGCTATATTTGGTAGTTTGTGGACAATAATGTGTATAATCACATTTAGAGTGAGACAAATGTCAAGATGTTGTGGGAGAAATTAGAGACATTCTATACTTCTAAGACTGGTAACAAGTTATTTTGCCTGATGAAATTAATGTGGGTATGATATAAGGAGGGCTTGTCCATTGCCAACCACTTGAATGAGTTTCAAGGATGTGTGGACTGGTTAAATGGTATGGATATCAAGTTTGAAGACGAGGTGTTGGGCATGTGGCTCCTGACAATCCTGTCGGATTCTCAGAAGGCAATAAAAATCATCATCGCCAATACTGCGCTAAACAGCGTGGTGACATTAGGAATGGCAAAAGGAGCTATACTAAATGAGAAAATGAGACGTCGATCATAGGGGTCGTCAACCCTATGCACGCCGATTTGTTGGTCACCAAGGCACGGGGAATAAGCAAAGGCCGCAGACCTAAGTCTAGAGAGAGGTGCTGCAGCAAATCTTGATCGAGATATCAGAATCTTGAATGCCACTACTGTGAAAAGATAGCCACAAAAAGAAATATTGTTATAAGTGAAAGTGGGACAATACAGATAAGGAGAACAAAGTCGAGAAGGGACGAAGTGAGGAGAAAGCCTCGATCTTGTCATCACTGAGGGTAACCTCCTGTTGACTTGTGAGATGGACGATGTGGTGAATTTGATAGAACATGAGTCCGACTAATACAGATAAGGAGAACAAAGTCGAGAAGGGACGAAGTGAGGAGAAAGCCTCGATCTTGTCATCACTGAGGGTAACCTCCTGTTGACTTGTGAGATGGACGATGTGGTGAATTTGATAGAACACGAGTCCGACTGGATAGTAGACACTGGTGCATCCCTCTACACCATGTCGCAAAGGGAACCATTCACATCTCACATTCCAAGTGATTATGGAGTATTAAGGATGGGCAATGAAGAGACGTCCCATGTCATCGGCAGAGGTAACATGCCCCTTATTACCAATAATGGAACTCGGTTGCTGCTGAAGGATGTAGGACATGCTTCGGACATCCAAATGAATTTGATTTCAGCAGACAAGTTGGACGATAAAGGGTTTTGCAATATTTTCTATAAAGGGGTATGAAAACTGACTAGAGAGTCTTTAGTTGTTGCCCATGGGAGAAAGATCTCTGGCCTATATGTATTGCATGCCTCTGCTGAAGCACGAGAGGTGCACGTTGCGAGGAGTGAAGACTCCTCCGACTTGTGGCGCCGTTGGCTAAGCCACATGAGTGAGAATGGGTTGAATAGTCTGAATGGAAAAGACCTTCTCTCAGGTATAAAAAAAAGTCAAGCTGAGGACGTGTTTCCTTTGCATGGCGGGGAAGCAAAGATGGGTTTCATTCCTCAGAAACCCATCCAGTAAGAAGGCCGAACTGTTTGATTTGGTTCACTTTGATGTATGCGGCCCGTTCAAGGAAAAGTTGTTTGGAGGAGTACAATATTTCATCTTGTTTATTAACGATTGTTATCGGAAGCTGTAGGTTTATCCACTTAAAACGAAGGATCAAGCCCTCGGTGTCTTTGAATACTTTTGTGCTCTGGTGGTTGAATGCTATTCGACACCAAAAGACCCCACCAAAGACACCGTAGTTAAACGGAGTGGCCGAGCACATGAATCGAACGTTGATAGAGAGAGTCCGCTATGTACTCTTAAAAGCAAAGCTTCCCGGTTCATTTTGCGGATAAACTTTGAGAACTGTAACCTATGTCATCAATAGGTCTCCGAACAACCTATTAAATGGGGAAGTCCCAGACAAGGTGTGGTCCAACAGGAAGATGTCCTATGACAACTTATGAGTGTTCGGATGTAGGGCATTTATGCACATACCAAAGGACGAAAGGACAAAGTTGAAGTCGAAGTTGAGGGAATGCATCTTCCTTAGTTATGGAGAAGACGAGCTAGGATATTGCCTCTATGACCCAGTTGAGAAAAAACTCGTTCAGTTAAGAGATGCTGCGTTCGTCGAAGATGAGACGATCGAAGATATCATGAAGAAACTGAAGGTTGCATCAGACGACAGCTAGGTTCATGATAATAGTCTTGAGCCCGTCCGACCAACTTTAGCCCATCAAGAGGTTAGTGACTAAGGCACTGACGAAGAGAAAGGAGACCGAAAGACTTTGATGCTTGATGAGGATTAGGATGACATCACTTCTCGTAATATTGCCGAGTTTGTTAAGTCCATTTCAGTTTGGCGATCCTCAAGAGATCAGAGACTTTTTATTCATCTATCGGTCAATGAGTATGTATTGCTCATGGATGGAGGAGAACCTGAGAGTTTTGAGGAAGCCATGAAGGATGAGCGCAGAACGGAATAGATGAAAGTCATGCAAGATGAGATAAATTTTCTACATGAAAACCATATGTTCGAGCTGACAACGTTGCCGAAGGGGAAGTGAGCGCTGAAAAACAAATGGGTCTTCCGCTTGAAGGCTAATGAGAATAACCAAAAACCGAGGTATAAGGCAAGGCTAGTGATGAAAGGCTTTAACCAGTGGAAGGATATCGACTTTGATAAGATCTTTATCCCAGTTGTGAAGATATTTTCAATCCGAGTGATACTCGAATTAGCTGTTGTTCTTAACTTGGAAGTCGAATAGTTGGATGTGCGAACAGCGTTTCTCTATGGTAACCTAGAGGAAGAAATTTATATGGAGTAGTCGGAGGGATTCAGGGTCAAAGGAAGGAACGACTACTGTGTTGTTTGAGAAAGAGTCTACACGGGTTGAAATAGGCCTCTAGACAGTAGTATAATAAGGTTGAGTCTGTCATGGTTGGTCAATGGTACTGAAAGACTATTTCAAACTATTATATCTTTATGTAGAGATTTTTTAGAGACGACTTTATTATTCTTCTATTCTATGTGGACGATATGCTAATTATCGGCCGAGATACCTCCCAGATTAAGGAGTTGAATCAGTAACTCAGAAGGTCATTTGCCATGAAAGGCTTGGGGTCGGCTAAGCAAATTCTGAGTATCAGAATACTACATAACCGTAAGGGAAAGAAGGTGTAGTTGTCTCAAGAGGGTTACATTGAGAAAGTGATCTAGCGTTTCAACATAAAAAAATCAAAGCTGGTGAGCAACTCGCTGGCCAACTATTTCAAATTGAGTAGTAGACAATGTACTTCCACGGATGCTGAAAAGATAAGTATGAAAGGCGTATTCTACTACTCAGTCGTATGTAGTCTTATGTATGCTATGGTGTGTACAAGATCAGACATTGCTTATGTCGTCGGCATAGTCAGCCATTTTCTGTCAAACCCTCGAATGAAATATTGGTTTGCGGTAAAGTGGATACTGAGATATTTCTAAAAAACCTTCAAATTGTGCTTATACTTTGGAGACAACAAGATGCACTTGGTTGGATATATTGATGCTAATATAGCAGGTGATGTTGACTCCTGAAATTCCACCTAGGGATATATGGTTTAGTTTGCAGCAGGGGCTGTTTCCTGTCAATTAAAGTTGTAAAAGTGTATTACTCTTTCGACCACCGAGACAGAATTTATTACTGTGATAGAAGAGAGTAAGGAGATGCTAAGGATGAAGAAATTCATCCGACAACTTGGTTTCGAACAGGAAAGGTACGTGCTATTTTGTGATAGTTAAAGTGAAATCCACCTCTGTAGAAAATTCTCATTCTATTCCAAATCAAAGCACATTAATATCCGATATTATTGAGTGTGAGATGTTGACTCGGCACTGTTGGCACTTGAAAAGGTTAGGATTGAAAAGAACGGGTTGGATATGATGGTCAAAGTACAAACGAAGGGAAAGTTTGAAGTCTGTCACTGTATTGCTGGAATGACGAATGTCGTTTCTATATGGTCGTGAGGAAAAGTTTGTTGGGATATTGGTCACTTCCACATAATCATTCCCGTGAGGGTCGAGATCAAAGGGCAACCATTTGAGGCCGAGATCAATGGGCAACCATTTGGGATCGAGATCAAAAAGGGTGACCAAGTCAAGACTAAGGCCGAAAAGCAACGAGGTCAAGGCCAAATGGAAGCAGGGCCGAGGTCGAAATGCAATTGGTTGAACTGTTGAGCTAAAAAAGCCAGTCGGACAGTTGGCCAAAGGCAATTGGGGTGCCAAATGTAGATAAAATGCACATTTTTTCCAGAATCAGAGACAAACAAACTGATTAGATAGTTGTAGATATTTATTATAAGTTGACATATCATAAACATGCAAGCAATTCCAAACCTAAAATTGAAGAAATTTTGGCTATAGCCTTCAAATTCTGAGAAAAATAAAGAAATCTTGGCCATAAATAAGTTTTTTTTTTAATAGTACCATAACATTTAATCATGTAAACCAGACACTCAACCATTAAATTTATTTTAATTTTTTGTATCATAATTTGATTTTCCAAATTATTTATATTGCATTAATTGAGTGATATATGTGTGATAAGGTATAGAAATATTATCCATACAACTGTTAAAAGGACTGTGTACCGATCACATATAGTCCTTATTTGTTGTACTTGTTATTGGCTTAATTGAACTTTCTCACATTAGTGTAATATTTCGGTAACTACTATAAAGTGCTACAATTTTACATAAAAAATTAGTATTTTACACTTATTCATCAGCCTCTTTGTTATTGGTTTTTTTTTCCCCCTACTAAAATCGTTCACATAATAGATAACATATCATTATTTTTAATAAAATTATACTAAATTTGTAATATGGTGAGCATAAATTTAAGTCAAAAGATGGGAACTGGAGGCATCAAAAAATCTCTTTCATGGTCAATCTCTGTGGATCTTCACACTCGAAATATTAGTTAAGATCTTTTACAATCACCAATAACTAACTAAATTATAATAAATTGAAAGGAGAAGAACTTAACAGTATCCACCGAATACTTGGAATCGACGCACACAGCATGTGAACGGAAGATTGAGTTCAGGCAATTTATTTAGGGGGAAAGAAATAGCGAGTAATGGTGCTGGAACTCGGTTTGCAAGAGTGAGATTGCTTGAGCCAGCTCCGGACTTCTTGCTGGATATGAGGAGGTAGCTCGTCAATTACAGTTGGGTCGATCTCATTTGCTTTGTAACTCCATTCTCCCCTTTCGCTCCCTCCTGAACCCCTCGCACGCATTTCACCTTCAACACATCCACCAATGCATCCACCCGATATATAAATTTTGCTCCTTTCAGTAAGTAGGTCAATAGATTTTACTCCTTCGGTCAACAATCCGCAGGAAGAGGAAATAATAAACAAACAAACAAAAACAAACATGAAAGTTCCCTCTTCAGGTAAACCTCAATAAAAATATAGGGCGAGAAGAAATCATCGATCCAATAATCCATAGTTCAACATGGGGCATTTTAAAAATGCTTCCTATTCACAAAGATGAAAGTTAATATTTAAACATTTTATAATAGAGCACAACATAAAACTTAATTCTCCCAGATACAAATTCTTTTTTAACAAAAAGGGAAACATAAACTATAATAAAATAACTATCATAACCTATTCCAATCTATAGATGTAATATTTCCCACAAAAAGAAAAAAAATGCACCTAAAAACCTTGATTAAACCAGTGTTTTGCATCCTCTTTAGTTAGTGCTAACGTCAAGTTTTATATGAATAAACTAATTGCCTCTTCATTCTCTTTTCTTTTTATTATATAGAGTGGTAAATCACTACAATCAAAGAACGACTCAAAATAAAAAAAACACAATAATCTACAATGGATTTGTAATAATCATGCCTTTGCCTAATATACTAAATTCCTCAACACTCCTCATTAAGATAGCACATAAATGTCAATTAAACTCAGCTTGAAATAAATAAACTTCAGTCGATCGCCACTCAGACTTTGTGATCATTTTAACAAGTGGATCTTCAAACTTCATAAGTAACTTGCATATAACACCATTTATAATTTTTTTTCGAATATAATGATAATCAACTTTGATGTACTTAGTTCTTTAACAAAATACTAGATTGGATTTGATAAATAGTGCTGGTAGATTATCACAAAACAATGAGGCATGAGTAAAAGGAGACAAACTAATTTCCAAATGGAAATGTTATAATCATGTAAGCTCATTTGTACTATAGGCCATTCTCCGTGTTCTATTACTACAATGAAACTTTTTACCATCATTTTCTTTTTATTATTCCACGAGACAAGGTTACCATTGAGGAACATACAATACCCTATAGTAGATGTCTATCGGAAGGAGATTCTACTAAGTCTGCATCCGTGATTACTTCTATCATAAAATGTCGATTGGACCTGTGTAATATTCTTAGATTTGAAGCTTTCTTTTGATTGTTAATCATGGGAGTAACAGCTTCACAGTGGGAAACTTGAGGGGCTTCTAAAAGTTGATTGATCATACTGACTACAAATAAAATATCAAGTTTGGTGTTGATAAGATAATTTTGCTCCATTACCCAGCAATCCCAATTTGTTGAGAAGTATACATGCGGTGTAATGAAGAATGACATTAGAAGAGATATTGGATGTGAAAGCAATGGACTCATATTCTTTGGCTTGGTCTGAATGTAAGATCTAAATTTTGTATTTAAAATAAGTTTTGAATTAGACAAAAAATAATTGGAATACGAAGCAACTCAAAGCGGTTCTTCATCAAGAACATCCAATGCATATCAAAAATATCCACAAAAGTAACAAACACTAAAATTTATTAGTGGAAATATGAATTAGTCCCCAAACATCAAAGGGGACTGATACAAACAGGTTAGAAACATGACTATTACTTCTAAAAAGAAATGATACACAATTATATTTGCTAAATTGACAAGCTTCTCATGGAAGGGATAATACGGAGCGTAGATCCTCAATTTGACACTTGGAAATGCACACGGACGAAAGACAAAGGTGGAATGCCATAGCATAGGAGATGTTATAGATTGGAGACCTTGAGTAGGACAGGTAAGTGAGATGCCCCATATTATGCTCTTCATTTTGAGATCTTGAATGATGTACATGGAAGGTAAGAGCTAATAGAATAATGTAAACTTTTCTTTGTGATTTGACTAATAAATAACTATCTGAATGAAAAATCTGGGACATTAAGTATATTAGATAAACCAGATTTGGGACTCGGATGGATGTTCCCAAAGCCATCAACTTTAGTTCGAGAACCATTAGTAAAGGTAAAACATTTATAAAACTCAACAAGGTGATAATTAAGAACAAAAGTGGATGACCTAGTCATATAACCACTTGTCACAGAATCAATGATCCACTAGCTGGGAGTAAAGGATAAAGGAAAATGGGACATAGTACTTGCGTAAGATTTTTCATGAGTTAAGAACACAACTGACTCATCTCATTGCACTTGGTATAAAATCATGTTCAAGAGCAAGCACAATGCCATATTATGATTGAGAAATTCCCACTGAGGAGATTTGGTGCGCAAAACTACCTAGTTTACCATGCAAATCCCAACAACAATTTACAACAACTGATGAGACCACTTTGAGTACATTTCCTAGGTTCACGAACTCCTGAGCAACCACTGTCTTTATGATCACGACCACCCAATGAAAAACTCCCTCTAGAATCTCGTCCTCCTACATTAGGGTGTCCTCCTTGACAAGAATAAAAATCATCAAAAGAAACAAACAAGGAATAGTCTCCAATAGGGGAACTATCTGAGAGACTGGAGTGATAAATACAAGAGAACACCTCCACAAGATGGAAGTCCTTGCCCGCCTACTAACTGAGCACGAACCATTTCTAAGTCAAATGGAAGACTAAGAAGAAACTTTATAACATCAATATCCTCTCACTGTTTTACCATAGGTTTTAGATTCAAAGAAAGTAGTTGACATAAATTCCTTTCTTTACACATGGCCAAAAACTAGTTGTAGTATTCAATCACACTCCGAGTCCATTTTTAAGACCAAAGTACTATTCGCACACTTCATAAATGAAGTAATATTACCAATGTTGGAATACATATGTTTGAAATATTTCCAAACAGCCTGAACAATATCCAGAAAGAGTGATGATGACCCAATTTTGAGCTCTAGGCTAGCCAACATCTATCAAAGGATGGAATTATCTCCTTGATCCCATTGACCACTGGGACAAGCAGTGGAATCGCCTTTGTCAGGAAGCTTAGTAGTTGTTTGTAGGCCTCCTTGATACAAATAATGAAAAAGAGGGCTTTACCACAAAGAAACACCTCAATAGATCTTGCCCAATGGTATAATATATGCAGCCACCGATTCACAAGAACAGACTGGTGCTCAAATTCAATCAAGATCAGAAGCTATATCATACTAACGATCCACTGATCTACTGTTCTATTCCGTTCTACTGCTTTATCAAGTCTGCCTACAATAGATTAGTGCTCAATCTGCAGTCCAACAAAGTTCTTCAAGTTGATGTTATATCACAGCATCAGATGTTTATATTACAGCCAGATCAGATCTAACTTCACAGCAACTTCAGATGCTGCTACTACCTTGTTACTGTCATGCGTATTTCTGTCACTGATACAACAGTAGATCATTTCATTGTCATTCAACGGCAGATCAGCATACTCAGCTGCTTCCCAAAACAATCAATGCATGATCCAAGGAAGTAAACAACATTTGATTAGTTAACTACACGTGCCTTGGATCCATATTATCAACAAACACAGATTGTGTTTGTCATGTGTCTGTGCATTATATAAATGTAAATACAGATTTAGTTCCAGTTTTGTGCTTTCATTGTGATCCTGAGATTAATCTACTTAGAATCTTATTCTATAGTTGTAATTAGTTGGAAACTATTATATAAGTAGTTGATACCCTTTCATCGTAAGTTAGCTTCTGAATTAATAAAACACTAACAGCTCATATGAGATGATTATTTACAGGGAGCATCAGTTAGCTTTCAACTGTTCCGTTATTTTGTCCGAGCACTATGGATATATTCTCTACATTGCAATAGCTTCACTACTGCAATTTAGTTTCTGTAAATCAGAAACTCAGCCAATCAATTCGACTGTTGCACCTTCTCATTATCAACACATCAGCACACAACTTCCAAATAGGTATAACTTACTTGTTTAATATTACCAGTGATGGTTTCCTCAAGGTCGAACATATTGATCTTTGATGACATGATCAAAGAAATTGGAGAAAACAGAAAAAACAACACAAGGAAACTCACAGCACGAAAAAGCACATCCAAGAAACCAACAGTTCACAAACTGGAGCAAAATGGCACATGAAGACTCTAGAAGTTCCTCAATAGCTAAAAACAAACATGTGCCAAACACATCCTATCGATGCCCCTCAATACCATAAAACACCACTTCACAAACTGGAGGCCTCAATCTAAACACTCAAGCACAGGAAGCCTTCTCAAGTTTCTCCCTCGATTTGCCACTCCAATTTTTAGCCTCGATAGGATTCCTAAAAGCCTTGACAGCAACAACAGATGGCAACCGACTGATTTGCTAAAGATGATGACCAACGATGACTGAAGAACACCACCACTGACTACGGATGCCATCTCCGCAACACATTAATGTTCCAGAATACCATAAACCGAAACGATGAAGCCGAAGACCACAATGAACATCAAACGTCAACGAAGAATTTCTCAACGCTAAATACTGGCAACCTAAACCTTCTCAGATGGCGCCGATAAGGTCATTGAATTCAATGCCCTATTCTCCTCTTCTCTTTCTTGCTCTCTCTCTCTCTCTCTCTCTCTCACTTTTTTCTTCTTTTTTTGTGAATGATGCAGAAGATGAGGAAAAAAAAAAAAAATTGGCCAAGGCGATGCGGAACCTAACGCTTTGACACAGTATTAACGTTTGGTTTTCTATGCATGCAGGAAGAGGACTAATCGCCTCTTTTCTCTTTATTTCATAGTGCTAAACCAACTATGCAAGGAATAGAGAATCACTAGAATCAAGGAAGAGATACAAAATAATGAAAGCAAAATAATCCTCCCTAGATTTATGCTAATCATGTTTTTGCCTAATATACTAATTTTCTTAAACAGTTAGGATATGTACAAATTTACTTGCATTATAAAATCATACGTAAAATTCTAAAAATTTTCAAAATATTAATTGAAAATGTTTTCCAAGAAAAATCTTTTTCCAGGGAAATATTTTGGTTCAACCAAATGGACCTCCAGTTTGAGAAAGGCATGATGTGACATTTTCAACAACACTCATTGGTTCACACAGGATCGTTTTAAAAACAAAGTAAGAAACCAAACATTAGTTGGACTGGCAACTGGGAGCCAAGGAGTACCTGAAGATGAGGGTACACACGGCTCCTGAAAGATCTCAATTCGGTCATGCGTTGAATATTCGGAACTTTTCAAGAATCTCAAGATTGACGATGTTCCCTACCAAAACATATAATAAATGAACTGAGATGTGTTTAGCATGAATAAAGTCATCACACTTGTTGAAAAGAATTTCCTCGAGCAAAGATGAGCAACGACAATAGACAGGCAAAATTACAACACATACAAGTCCCAAAATGATAATCTATGGCATGGATGAAAACATCAGTATTAGTATCGATTGCGATCATATTAGTATTAGAAATATCGAACAATATATACTAGTATTGGATATATCTGATGAAAAAAATTTTCTAAAAATCGTAAGCTGACAAAATTATATTGATCAATATTTTGAATATTGAACTCAATTGATATGAAAACATATCATAATATTATTACGGTATCGGAAAATATTAATATTGACTAGCTTAATACTAATACATATTGATACGTATCATATTGGCCGATATTTGCATTAATATTCTACAAATACCAGAGCCTTTGGTAAGTAACAATACAAATTGGAGTATTTGACGCACATAGATTTTAAGATATAGCATTCAAAAAAATAATACTACATTCCCCATACCCATTATATTAATACATTTCCCTGAGATGTGTTATCATCCTATTAGAGAAAAAGAAAATGTAGGAGCTTGTCACACTAGTTAAGAGAGCTACGGGATGGGGGGGCAGATTACATCAGGGGAAAAAGTGGGCATTATGTCAGGAGTACTCCAAGTGCTCTAAACAAGAGATATTCTGTCTTTCTAGGTAGGCTTTTCACCATATTTTTTCTATTTTTGGGGACAACTTTGAAAACTAAAACAAACAGTATTCCAAACTATTTAAAGTTCGAACAAAAAAAAGCAACACAGTTTTCCATTTTCAAAGTGCATTTCATTATTACGTAAACAAATTTTCGTAAGTAACTGGAAAATTTTCTACAAATAAACAGATCCTGAAGTTCTCCAAAACAAGCTCAGTGAATCCAGAAGAAAACCAAATGAATTATAACCTGTAACTTCTTTCTTTTCCCTTCCTGTGGATTCATAGTGGGACCGACTGATAAGCACTGAGGCTGTTCACCATGCAACAACCTATTTTGGGACTCAGCTTGGTTCTTTTGCCAACAAGATTCACTTCCTGAATTAAACCCAAAACAAAGTAAGAGATAAAAAAAGAAAAGGTTAATTTGCTGAAAAAGGACCGACAATATCCCATGTAGCAGCAAATACCATGACCTGAAGAGCGTGAGGTTTCTTCATGAGGTTCCTGATTTAGTGAAGGGCATGATTGGACTGGAACTTCAAAGAATCCCATTATTGAGCCAATCCCCTTACAGGAAGATATGAAGCCACAATTAGATAGGCTGAATTATCAATCAAGGTAATGACAGCAACCCACAACATAAACAAAACAATAGTGAAACAATTTTGTGTTTTAATATGTTTGACTAAACCCTCAAACCAGCTAAACAAGGAAAACATGCTCATTATATTGGTACTACTTGTCATTTTTCCATAACTTTTACTGTTATAACAGACATTGTTCACTCTGAATAAATATAATAGCCAACCGGTTAATTTTATACCATTGTATTTCTTAATATTTATGCACCTGACCAAATATGGTCTAAACCAGAAAACCAACTGAAACACGACCATAAATGCAAGTTTGTTCAGCTTAGATAAAATGTGATACCTCAATGTACAAAATTTTTAAATAATACTCTGATATACACGATTATGAAATTTTTGCTAAACATTAACCAGACAACGCTGTTACCAGCTAGAGCAGTTCAGCATACGTGCAAGTTTGATTGGGTCTAAAAGCAGGAACAGACCTCAACAAGACCCAGGACTCAGATTCATATAACAACTAACAAGGAAGCCAATAGTAGCACATAATTAAAAAAAAATTGAATCATGTCCATACCTTATCTTCCTGTATTTTTCTTTTCTGATCTCGTGGATACATACCAGGTATGCCACCTATACTTTCTTTTGCTGTAGTGAACTCCTTTGAGCCCGACTCAATTTCAGCTTTTGATTGAACAAAGCTGTCATCAAAAAGTGAATGAAAATGCCATAAAATTTAGAAGACAAAGCAGCCATATATACCCGCAGTTAATTGCACTACTTCATGCATGGATGCATCACCAGACAGTTGTGGTGAGGCACAGCAAGCCAGACTCTGGGTAGGAAAAAAGTTCATGATTGTACCAGTTCCCTGTAGAAATTGCAAATAAATACCAAAAAATGTCATTAAATTATAACTAAAGACAGATGGTGCAAGAATTTATATATATGTGGAACAGCTTATGCCGGCAGTGCAATTTCTTTTAAAGACCATACCAGGTCAGAAACATTGTCATCATCCTCAGTCCATCAGCTTCTTTTCTTTCTGGTAGTTTCTGCTCCATAAAGGAAATGCTCCCATGGAGTAGGCAGGATTGGGGAGAGAGGTCAATGGAAAAGAACAAATATACTAGCCACGGATTAAAAGATTGGCCGATATATATTAGTATCAACCCTATACAGACATTTTCAAGTATTGTCACAAAATTACAGTATGTCACCGTATTTACAATATATCATGATATATCGCTAATGTCGCCTTCCCTTAATTCATTTTGTTTTATTTTGCGAAAAAAGCTAGGGCTCAATGAACTCGATGAGCCTAATATAGATACAACTATGACAAATATAGATACAAATACCGATATTTTCATTCATGATACTAGCAGAAGAGGACTAGCAAACAAGAAAGTTAATAATGTGATGCGGACATTATAAATACAGAGATGTGATTTGATTTTATATTCAAATGGATAGAAAGAATTTGATTTGATTTAGAAATTTGATTTGAATTTTAAAATAGCGTTGATTTTATTTCCAAACTAGATTTGATTTTCTTTCCACCTAGAACATTTTTTATTTTCAATTTATATTATTTCTAAATTAGAATTTTTTAGATTTGATTTTGTTTCCTAAAAATTGGGTTCTCTATATAAGGACCCTAACTTTATTATTTGATTCAGTATTAATGAATTGAATGAATTTGAATGATTGTGCTTTCATTCCCCTCTCCTTTTTGGTCTCCTCTTCTTTTGGTCTTTACCTCACTCTCTAATCTTTATTCTTCCTTTGTCTCTGTTCCTTCTGTTCTCCTTTCCCTCCCGTACTTTTTTCTCCTTTCCTACATCAAATTTGGTATCAAAGACTAAATCCCTACCCAGCAACCAGCAACCTCATCAAGTCCACCAACTCCATTGTCCCACCATCCAGTGTCCAACCGGCAACATTCTTCCTGTGCAACCAGCAAAATCACCAACTTTGCTGACCCACCGTCTAGCACCGTCGCATCCAATTTGCATCTTCTTTCGACAAACGACATATCATCTGTTTTTGCTTTCCTGTTATTTAAAAAAAAAATTGTCTTTGTAACAAAAAAAAGGAGAGAGATTACTGACCAAAAAAATAAAAAAAAAAGAGTGAGAGAGTTTCTAAAAAAAATGATTGCGAAAAAAAAGAATAAAAGGAAAAAAAATCAAAAGGGCTGAGAGAAATGAACAGTAGCAGTCAGCGCCACCGCACTAGAAGGAAGAAGAACCCTTCGCCGCCAAAACTGTCCTCCATGTCGCCCAAATCAAAAGGGCTGACAGACATGAAAAAGAAGCCATAGCCGATGAAGCCATAGCAGCGCCACCGCAACAGTAGGAGTTAGAACCCGTAGCTGCGAAACCATCCTCCATGTTGCTGCCCGCCATGACTACCGCCTCCCAAGTCGTCGCCAAGCCAAATCATGCCCAAACCAACCATCCAAACCACCCAAAGACCCTAATCGAGTATTCATCCAAAACCCAAGTCAACCCCTCACCCAAAATCCTAGCACCCAAATTCCCCATTGCCAATTAAATCAAGCCCTAAACCGGCAGCCAGTGCCATAGCCCAATCAAACCTCAGTAGCCACTTTTCTACATAGAAAAGCCAACAGATTTGAGATATCAAAG
The DNA here is from genome assembly GCA_025585075.1 of Nepenthes mirabilis. NCBI lineage: Eukaryota > Viridiplantae > Streptophyta > Magnoliopsida > Caryophyllales > Nepenthaceae > Nepenthes > Nepenthes mirabilis. Next base: position 44,276 of record JAODPA010066383.1, on the reverse strand, counting down.
AGGGAGAAATCTCGAATCCGGTTGTCCTGATTCCTTATCTTTATCTTCTTTATCTTCGTCTTTTTCATCTTCAACTTCATTCTTTTCGTCTTCGTTGCTGTCTTCTTTGTCAACATTTTCATCTTCGTTTTCATCGTCGCTTTCATTGCCGTCGCTGTCGCCTTTACCGCCGTCGCCGTTGCCGTCGCCTAACTAAGCGAGTGTTGCCATGGCCGCCTGAGAATCCGTGACTTTGCTCTCAGTGTGTGTGGGCTTTGAAGCCCGAGTGAGATAAAAAACCATAAAAGTGAAAACAGCAAAGCAGGAAAGAATAAAAAATAAAGAATAAAAAAAAAGAAAAAAATAGAACAAAGAGAGAAAGAGAGAAAGCAAAAAAAAAAGAGCACCGGAATGAAAGCTCTCATCATACAAGACCATATCATACAAGCAGTTCAGATCATCTTTTATATTCAGGTGTGTTCGTTCCATTTTATTTTGGGTAGCATATTTTTACTTATTTTTAATAGTATTTAATTTTATCTGCGTGTGTCATTTACAAAAAATCACACACAGACATTCATCCCTTTCACATTTTCCTAACTTTATAATGGATACAATCACATTGCAATTGATTCTTACTTTATTATTTTAATAGATTAGCAATACTTGCTTGCATGATAAAAATCATACGAAATCTCACCAAAAAAAAATTATATCGGCTTGGATTACCTTAATTATTTATTGATCTTAATCTCGTTAGTCATATTAGCATTGCATGCACTTATGAAGTGGTCGAATTATTTCCTATAACACCTTTGACCTAATCATGGACTCTAGCCAATTTGAAACTTTAAGTCAACGGTTAGTCCAATTAGCTTCCAATCAACAACAATTACAAAACCACATGATTGACATTTAAATTGACCTGGTCACTACTCGTCAGATAAATTTGGATTTCGCAAATCGAGTTGCCACTTTAGAAATAAGTCCTTACTCATCGGATGCTAACAACTTTGACGCATCCAATAATAAGACTCACCGACGAAGGCAAGACAGTCGAACCCCTCGTAGACGTGATTACAGGTTCCGACACTAAGATTTAGAGTAGGACTCGGATGACCACCTCTTTAAAAATATCAAACTGGATGCCCTTACTTTTGGCGGCTGCTTGGACCTTCGAGTGTTCACTCAGTGCATCCGAGATATGGATTGTTTCTTTGAATGGTATGGCGTGTCAAAAAATAGGAAAGTTTAGTTTGCTAGTCTCAAGTTAACCGAAAATGGTTAATTATTTTAGAAAAGTGTTGAGGACCTCCTTGTTAAGCGTCAAACAATCCTTATTAGGAGTTGGGAGGAAATAAAACAATGCCTTCAAAAGAAATACTTACCCCGCTCATACAGTAACAACTTGCTAGACCAATGAAATGCCATTCAACAGAGTAATTGATTTGTAACCGAGTATGTAACTCAATTCAATAATTTTCAGATGAGATGTGACATCATTGAGAATGAGGCCATGATGCTAAGTAGGTTCCGACAAGGACTACATGAGAACTTTCGGAGAGAACTTCTCATCCGTAGAGTTACCATTTTGGACTATGCATACAATTCGATTCGGAATTTCGAATTAGTTACCAAAATATCGTATTGTCAATCCACATCATATACTGCTACTTCTAACTCTAAGTCCGTCCTAAGACCCCCTCCATCCACAAATTTCCTTGCAAGGGAAGCCTAAGGACAAGGTGTTGAAAACTTGAGAAGAACTTCTCAGTTACAATGCTTCAATTGTAAATGTTTTGAATATATTTTTTCCAAATGTCCAAGTAAAACCTTATTTATTGACAAGCAAGATGGAATAAATGAGGAACCCCTTGAAAAACAAGTATATAAACCCAAGTTAGAGAAGTTTAATAATTTAAATGGTAATGAAAGTAATATATTTGTGGGCTGCATCAAGACTAATTCCCCTAACCAAGGCTCTCATTCTTCCCCCCTAATACACTATTTTTGAGCGTTGTACAATGCACCTCAACGTAATCCAAAGTGGCTAACGATTGGCGTCGTCATGCCATCTTTCACACTTATATCAAAGTAAATGAACAGGCATGTAAGATTATCGTGAATAGTAGTAGTTGTATCAATGCGGTCTTAGTTAATACTATCTCTCATTTGGGATTGAAAGCTAGCCCGTATCCTAATCTATATAGCGTCTTATGGATTAACATGTCTTCTATAACTGTCAAAGAATGCTATCTCGCACCCATTCAATTCTTAGAATATAAAAATCATATTTGGTGTGACGTGATACTAATGGATGTAAGTCATGTCATTCTCGTCCACCTTAGCTATACGACTTAGATGTGACCATCCAAGGTCGTTTTAATTTCTACCACTTTGCTCACAAGGGAAAGAATATTCACCTCCATCCCATACCCCCAAAATCGACGACTCTCGATAAAAAAAGAGCTGTGATAGTGAAATATCATTAATCCCACAGCATTTGAACAGGCGGCTATCAACAAGTCTGTTGTGTTTGCCGTTATCGTTTTCAAAGTCCTTCTAAACTTTTCCATACTAATTCCAAATGAGGCCCGTCAACTTCTCCAAAACTTTCAAGATGTCTTCCCTAATAACCTCTCTAATCACTTACGACCTTTACACAACATTCAACTTGCCCTTGAATTCGTTCCTAGTGCATCTCTACCAGACCTCCCTCATTATAGGATAAATCCTACTGAGCATGCTGAACTCCAACAACAAGTAGAGGAACTCTTTCGCAAAAGATTTGTTCGAAAAAGTATGAGTCCATGTGCTGTACTCGCTCTCTTAATACCTAAGAAAGATTGATTATGGCGGATGTGTGTGGATAGTAGAGCAATCAATAAAATCACAATGAAATATCGTTTTTTCATCCCTAGACTTAATGACATGTTAGATATGATGGCTGGTGCCACAATCTTTTCCAAAATAGATTTAAATAGTGGTTATCATCAAATCAAAATTTGTCAAAGAGGATGAGTGGAAAATAACTTTCAAGACGAAGGACGACATTTATGAGGACTTAGTCATGCCTTTTGAACTACTAATGCACCAAGTACTTTTATGAGGGTCATAAACCAAGCTTTACCGCCTTTTATGGGTAAATTCCTAGTGGTTTATTTTGACGACATCCTCATTTATAGTAAAAATAAGAAACATTTGGATTATCTCACAAAAATTTGCCTCACTCTTAGAAAAGAAAACTTATTTGCTAATCTTAAGAAGTGTTCCTTCTTTTCGAATAAAGTAGTTTTCCTGGGCTTTATTATCTCTTCTGATGGTATTTCTACTGACCTTGCAGAGGTCCAAGCAATCATAAATTGGCATGAACCCAAATTCGCCCATAAAGTTCGTAATTTTCACTACTTAGCCACTTTTTATTGCTGGTTTATCAAGGGATTTAGTACAGTTATGGCTCCTCTCACTGAGTGCCTGAAAAATGATGAATTTATTTAATCTCCTGATGTTGCCAAAGCTTTCAAAATTATAAAAGAGAGGATGACAACGGCCTCCGTCATGCGACTCCCTGATTTTCCAAAGTGTTCGAAGTAGAGTGTGATACCTCAGGTATCACACTAGGAGGAATTATTAGTCAAGAATGCTATCCAATTGCCTACTTTAGCAAAAAATTAAATAATACCACATTACGATACTCTACTTATGATAAGGAGCTATATGTCGTCCTACAGGCCTTACATTATTGGCGCAATTACTTGTTACCTCAGGAGTTTGTAATCTATTTTAACTATGAAGCTATTTGATTTATTAGCTCCTAGAAGAAATTAAATTATAGGCATGGTTAGTGGATTAAACATTTACAAGTCTATTCTTTTGTCTTGAAACATAAGAAGAGAGTCGAGAACCAAGCGGCTAATGCTTTGAGTCGTCGTTTATCCTTGTTATCTGCTGTTCAAGTTAAGATTATTGATTTTAAAAGAGTTAAAGAAGAGTACGAGTCCTACTCTGATTTTAACAAAATCTTCCTAGCTTTACAATGTAGGCACTTAGACACCATGGAAGGTTATCGTATTCAAGATGGATACTTATTCCGGGTTAATAAACTTTACATCCCGAAAAAATTTGTTTAGGAATTTATAATCCAGGAGGTGCATGCTGGCGGTCTATCGGGCCGTTTTGGACCTGATAAAACAACAGAGGTTGAACGACAATGTTTTTGGCCAAGTTTAAAGAAAGATGTGATCAAAATCATCAGTACTTGTCAAACATGCTAGTTAGCAAAACATAAAAAACCAAAAACTGACATTTACAACCCTTTACCCATACCTAATGGTCCATGACAGGACGTAAGTATGGACTTTATGCTAGGACTCCTACGTACCCCTAAGTAACATGATTCCATCTTTGTTGCTGCGGACCTTTTTTTAGAATCGCCCACTTCATTCCGTGCAATACGATTGCTAATAATTCTTGAATTGCTTGCCATTACTTTGCTGAGATTATCAAATTATATAGTTTTCCTAAGACTATTTTTTCTAATAGGGATGTTTGTTTTACCAGTCACTTTTGGAGGACCCTATAGCATATGGTTGGTACCTGATGCGTTACTGGTTTATAGGTTGTGATACGGATTAGAGAGTCTTCAAATCTTCCGCTGCAGGTAGAACTAGATCGGGTCCAATCTCCGTCACTGTTAACCTGAAACCTACGCATTATAAACTACAAATCAGAGGTCAGAGGACGGCGAAAGGTTATCCCACCGTAAACACTTCGACACTCAAGTTAGGAACCTTCTGCAATGAATGGAAAGATGCACGCGTGAATGTAAACGTGATGAAAATGTAGATATGTAGGAATGCGGGGAGTGTGTGGGATGTTTGAGGAGGTCTGAGTTCCGTTGGTTGCACCGCTATGAATGGCTCACTATTACCGCCGTGAAATGGTGGAGGCTCGAGGGAAGAGAGCTGGTTATTTCTCCTCGAGGCCTTGAGTGCTAGGTGAAGGATCAAGTGCTTGATCTTTGGTCACCATTTGGGCTCTCTCAGGGAAGTTTAGAATGGATTCCAGAATCAGTTCCTCTCTTCTTAGCAGGAGAAAGTATTTGTAAGCTCCTCCCGAGAGGCTTTGGGAGCCGGAATCTCCAACAAGTGGCTTGTCAGGATTCGTCGGCCACTGTGCGCTGACGGTGGCCATCGGTGTTAGTTGTCGTCTTGTGGAGGTCAGGAGACCATCGTCGGGCGCGAGCAATGTTAGGCCTGCTGGCCGTGCTTGGATTGGTTGTGTGGCTGTGAGGGTAGCGTGCGCTGCGGCTTGTCAGCATTGACCTCTTCGTCCATTGGTTGGCATCTTCTACGCTGACGCTTGCCACTTGTGATCGTCTATGCAAGCACGCGCGCGCGCTGATTGGCTACTCATCTGGGGCGCTAGGTGGGCCGCGTCTTTGGATTATCTGTGACGCCGTAGCAGGGCTTGGCCCTTCCTTTGGTGGACCCGCGTTCTTTTAGTTGGGCCTCGCTAATTTTGGCCCAATTCCGTGTTGTACCAATCAGTAACAAACTAAATTTTTTTATTGCCTACCACCCTCAAACAGATGGTCAAACTGAAGTTATCAATCGGAGTTTAAGTAACTTGTTACGATGTTTGATTTAGAAAAATCTTAGCAATTGGGACTTGGTCCTTCCCACCGCCCAATTTGCATATAATAACTTCATCAACAGATTTCTAGGCATGAGTCAATTTGAAATTGTGTATGGTTACAAACCTCGAAAACCATTGGACCTTATCCCGATGTCCTCACATGTTAGTGTGTCCATGACGGCTGAAGTTTTTGCTCAACACATTCATAACCTACACATCGAGATCAATAAACAATTGGAGGCAAGTAATGCCTCATATAAAATTCGTACTGATATGCATAAAAGACACGTTGAATTCAATATAAGAGATTATGTTATGATTCGAATCAGGCCAGAGCGGCGCCTACATGAGTATGTTTCTAGATTGTAGACTCGTAGCATTGGTCTATTTAAAATTTTACAACGGATTAGATTAAATGCATATGTTATTGATATTCCATCTCATTTTGGTTTTTATTATACTTTCAATGTTGAAAATTTAATTGCTTATAAAGATAATTATTTTCACCTGTTGATCCCTTTGATATACCCCAAATGCGCAACATATTGAATGTCCACCCAATCTTATACAACTCCTTCCTACCGGCACATAACGATAAAATTGATACTATTTTAGATGAGCAGATTATGTTTACCATGGATGGAGTGGCTCAACACTTCCTTATCCGTTGGGTTGGCCGATCAAAGTCCAAGAATGCATGGATTTTTGGAATTCTATCAGAGTCGGAAGGATTGCACCTTCTAGGCCTAAGTCCAGTTCCTTCTGGAGACATTGGTCACTCAGTTAGATTTCGGCTTCCACTTACACTTGTCTATCATTGTTAACGGAAAATTACACAGCCGATCAGCTTGTGATTGGGGAATTGACTATAGAACTTTTACTCGACAGGGTTGAGTCCAAACCACTATTGGAGAATTGATGCAGATATCATGAATACAGAGATGTGATTTGATTTTATTTCTAAATGAATACAGAGCTTTGATTTGATTTAGATATTTAATTTGATTTGATTTCTAAAGTAGCATTGATTTTATTTGCAAACTAGATTTTTTTTTTACTTAAACGATATTTTATTTCCAATTTATGTTATTTCCAAATTAGAAGTTTTTAAATTTGATTTTGTTTCCTAGGAATAGGGTTCCCTATATAAAGATCCAAACTCTATTATTTGATTCAGTGTTGATAAATTAAATGAATTTGAGTGATTGTGATTTCTTTTCCCCCTCTCTCTTTGGTCTCTTCTCCTTCTAGTCTCAACCCCTCTCTCTGATCTGTCTCTCTTCCTTTTGTTCTCCTTCCCCTCCCTTACTTTTCCCCCCTTCCCTACATCACAGTGTCTGACAACTTATTATATAAAATGACACAAACTGCCTTCAGTGAAGCATAGATAGAGGACTCATACACCCTTTCTAACTTGCTACTCAAATAAGATGGGGAAATGAACTACTTTCCAACTCAAACTTAAATAGATCTTTATCGAACAATAGAACTATTCTTCTGCAAACCTCTCAAGCAATATAGAAAGCAGTTATTGATTGGCAAGCACCTGCAATGAATTATGCAGACAAGATGACTACAGACTTCACAAAGATGCTAAATTCTCCACCATCCCATGCCACAACCAATATAGAAAGCAGTTATTGATCGGCAAGCACTAGCGATGAAAAATGCAAACAAGATGGCCTAGAGACTTCACAAGGAGGCTGGATTATTCTCCATCATACCCCGAACTTCACCCAGAAATAATAAGAGAAAAAAGAAGAAAGAATATTATTGCTAGAGAAAATAAGAAACCACCACATGAAGTGGCACTCTTCATAAGTAAATCCTTGCATTGGACAGGCAAATAATTGTTCAGATCAGATATAGAAACTGCACAGATACGGAGAAAGCACTTTACTCTATCCAATATGATAAGCATTGATTATAATTTGAGAGCAATGTTTTGAAGATGCAACCTGCACATGTTTGTGGTGACCGGGTATATTGCATTAAGTTTTCACCGCATAATCTTTTCCCGTCAAATAGTTTTAGAAAATAACAATATATTTCAAACAAGGCTTTTACAAGCCTGCTTAGAACAGTCAGATTTCCTGTCTAGCAAACTGCTGGAAGCAATTTTCATGTGTAATTGATTTCATGCCGTACTTTCTTTTCAGACTTCTCCAATACATGAGGCTTCCTGCATGCTAGACTCTACGAAGGGTCAAATATATGTAACCTTATTCCTACTATGCACAGAGGCTAGTCCAATGGTTTGAAACTGTGACCTTATTATTGTGTTAACACTCAGCCTCCCTAACATTGTACAACCAATAAAAGGCACATCCTAGTTTAAGCTAAAAATTCCCAACAAAGGGGGGAGAGAAAACTTCAGCCTTCAACTTATCAATTTATCCAGAGCACTTCGCAAATTTGCTGATTACAAGAATACCTAAGAGACCAATGACTACCAGTTTTCATATAAATTTAGCCTTGGGCTAGAGGTTAATATGATGAAAGTGTTCTAAAGCTACTTGTTCAAAAATCACAGTCAATTTATTACTAATATTCCTAGTCATGACCATATTTGCTTCCACTGTTCATTTCCCCTGGAGTACCATGTCAGACACTCAACACTTTCAAACAATTCAAATTAGTGAAAGATCTAACAAATTTTGGAAAATAACCAACACCTAGACATGTACTGTATCAAACACTAATACCCAAGTCAAAGTAACATAAGTGATCGTACTCATGCTTTTTCAAATAAAACACCAAAGGAATACATAGCAACAAAAAGTATTTTAGGAAATAAATCATGAAGGGTGTAGAAAATAAAATGCAGAGAGCACCTAAAAAGTAATAATAAAAAAATGCTACTGCTTAAACCTGGAAATAAGACATCACAATATTCAAATCAAGGGAACCAAAAGGCTAAAACAACTAATGAACACACATGATGTACAGATTCTCATAATATGTAACCCAATATGTAACCCCTATTCTGACTTCAATCATCTCACAGTTCCTTCTTGAAATTGGTATATATGTTGGGGTACTTTCAGTGCAATTTGATAATTCGAGAGTGTTAAATGAGATCTAGATGAGTCAGGATAAGACCTTAATGGATCATAATTTCTGACAGGGGATTCAGTAGACAAAGGCTTAGTAGAATAAAGATAGTCAAGATTATAAAACAGCTTTAACATACACAAAATTACGGAAGCATACAAAACCCAATGTTTTTTTTTTTTGACTCCAGTAAGGTCTTCTGCAGTAGAAAATCTCCAGGGTTTTTTGATTGGTACAAAATTGCAATGTTGAGAGAATAAATGCAAACCAAGAAGACATGGTGCTGTGCATATAGGAATCCAGAGACATACTGATCATCGAGAAAAGGATGAAATTTTGTACTCACTCGTGGAATGGTGAAAATTTTACTTGCTGAAACAGAAAGTGCTGTAATTCCCCATCCATTGTTTTGATATTTTTCACCCTTAGATGCATATGAGCCCATATAGTCATGTATGCCAGCATGAAAAAGGTTTAAGGCATCCTCTTGAATCTTGGCAATTCCATATCTTAGTGGGCATGACTTAGAAGGAAATTTCTTCTGAGAATTTGTGTCCCTCAACTGCAGAATAGTTAATTATTAAGACAAACTTAATGATAAGTTAATGAAAAATTGGGTTACCAACTGGAAATCAGGAAGAGAAAAAAAAACAAGCAGTTAAGTAATAGATCTTCTTGATGTCTTTTAGTGTTTCTTTTATGTTGTTTTGTTCATTATTTGTGAGCAGATAGTATTACCATGATTGCCTGAGTATCCTCTGTAACTTTTCACCCGGATTAGGGAAGTGAAGAAATTTATTTACTCACCCCAAAAAGTAAAGCAAACAAGAAATAGGTGAACCTTTACCATGTAAGCTCTCGCATTCAACGTGAGTGTGTGAGCGATCCGCTTGTTTTGTTCAAAGTCGGCAACAAGACGTTCACTTAGCTCCTGGCAGAGTTCATTGAGCCAATGCTCCACCTAAATAATCAATGTGCACAAATAGGATAAACGTACAGTTCTAGAGCTTCAAGACTGTAGATAAAACACGCATGTCTAGTAATCAATCATGAATAACAAAACCAATCTTAAAACCCCTGAACATGTTAGAGAAAAAAGATGGAACTGCACTTAATTTTACAAAGAACAACAATGCCTCCCATGGATTTCGTTGGTTATATGAATCCCCTTTTGCCATTCTCGTCGATTTAGTGCAGCACAACCTCCGTGATTAGAAATATATTTCAATCATTTTTATCATTTCACTCTAAAATTTTTAGGGTTACCTCTCATTTTTCTTTCATCCAACCTCAAACAACTCACCTTCTTCCTCACAATTGCATTATTTAGCCTATATTTTACATCTAAGAAAAACCTTAGATGTCTTTTCTTCATCTTATTTTTTATAGATAAAACTTTTAAATCTTTATAGACATTATTTTCTTATCTTATAGAGTGATCCTACTCATTTCTTAATATTTTTATTTCTACAATGGTTACTTTTTGTATATATTGTTTAATTGCCTAGTATTTTGACCCACAGTATCTTTTTGGAGTAATTGATTAATAGCTGTCTCATAAAAGTCTTCTTTCAATTTTAAAAGTACATTCTAATCCTAAAGCATTCCTAATATGTTTCTCCATTTAATCATCAAGATTTGATCAAGTGTGTGACATCATCATCAACCACTCCATTTACTTGGATTATAAACATGCAATGGTGTAATATCTGAATTTTTGTGTTTGGTAATTGCTATTAATTTATGTTTAAGGTATAATTAGAATTATGGGTGATCTGTGTAATTAAGTTTTAATTCAATTTTGTTTGATGTTTTAATCAAGTGAAAGTGGTTGTTGCATGAGGTTGCTCGAGCAAAGCTTTAGTAGTATGTTTTAGGTGTGTTTCGTGAGATATTTGGCTCAAGCAACTTGTAGACTTTCTTATTCGTGAGTTATCTTGTTGGCATAATTTTTCCATGTCATTTTTGGTGGCAAATCAAATGAGAACATGGCTTAAAAGTGGGCCCCGATTGAGGCTAATAATCATCCCTACAAGTAAATAGATTTGAGGAGGGTGCTTGTGGTGTAATTGTGAGTTTGAGGTGCTTTCTCTACCAAATTTCATTCAATTTTGGAGAGCTTATGGAGAAGAAGAAGAGGAGAAATAAGTGAATATTTGGTGAAAAAAAGCTAAGAAGTTCCTTAGAAAAAGGTCTATGACTACTGAAGCAAGTATCCTAAGGCTTCCACTCTTGTTTTGCAGATTGTTTCCTTTGAATTTGGCATATGTTCCTTCACTTGCTCTCAAGAATTTCTATTTTCTTATATATTGTGAAGCCTTTGAAGAGAATATCTCATTTTCATATTAATTCATAGGCATGCTTAGTCATACTTGCTCTTGAATTTGGTTGATTTTTTCAAAAGGTTGGC